>PDLM01000016.1:1268599-1332420 GCA_003369665.1 Coleophoma cylindrospora
GAGCTGAGGTGAATGCTCAGAGTGGACCATATGGCAATGCTCTTCAAGCTGCAGCTGCTAGGGGTTCTGCAGAATGTGTCAAGCTGCTGATCGATACTGGAGCTGAGGTGAATGCTCAGAGTTGGAGATATGGCAATGCTCTTCAAGCTGCAGCTAGTTCACGTTCTGCAGAATGTGTCAAGCTGCTGATCGATGGTGGAGCTGAGGTGAGTGCTCAGAGTGGACCATATGGCAATGCTCTTCAAGCTGCAGCATCAAGTAGAATTTATGTAAATCTGGAAAAGGGTTACAACGATAATTTCACTTGGTATGAGACCCGAGACCCCGGGGATCCTGGAGAGACCTTGGACGTTTTGTCAACTTTGAGAGATGCGCGAGCAGACATTGCTCCTCAAGCAGGTTATTTTGGCAATAGCTTACAGGCCGCAGCAGCCTCTGGCCACGCGGACGTGGTTAAAATGTTGATCTCATGGGGATCTCAAGTCAATATTAAAGGTGGAGCATACGGCACGGTTCTACAAGCTGCAGCAATATCAGGCTCTGTGGATGTTGTTGAAGAGCTTCTTAAAGGCGGCGCTCTTGTCAATGCTCAAGGTGGCCATTTTGATAATGCGTTGCAGGCTGCTGTGATCGGAGGCGCTGTGAGAAAATTTTCTGGCAGCTATGATGGGTCAGAATTTTCCATTCATGAGATAGTATATCTTACCAGGGATGAAAAGATGATAACAAGGTCATTAAAATTGGTCAAAATGCTTCTAGACGTGGGAGCCGATGTCTGTGCCTCGGGAGGCTATTTCGGAAGCGCACTACAAGCGGCTGCACATCGTGGATCAAAAACAATATTTGATTTCCTGCTCTCGGCTGGAGCTAAACTTGAAAACCAAGGCGGACACTACGGAACGATTTTACAGTATGCTTCTTGTGGTGGCTGTATTGCCATCCTGGAGACTCTTCTTGAAAGTGGGTTTGATGTCAACGTCACTGGTGGCTATTTCGGTAATGCCTTGCAAGCTGCTGCAGCTGCACAATTTACATCTAAAGAATCAGTAGAACTACTTCTTGATGCTGGAGCTAACGTCAATGCCACTGGTGGGCATTTTGGTACTGCTCTACAGGCGGCGGCTGCTGAATATGGGTCTGATGAAATAGTCAAAACGCTTCTTGACGCGGGAGCTGATGTCAATGCCACTGGTGGGCATTTTGGTACTGCTCTACAGGCGGCGGCTGCTGCTGCTGAATATGGGTCTGATGAAATAGTCAAAACGCTTCTTGACGCTGGAGCTGATGTCAATGCCACTGGTGGGTATTTTGGTACTGCTCTACAGGCGGCTGCTGCTGCTCAATATGGGTTTAAAAGAGTTAAAATGCTTCTTGATGCTGGAGCTGATGTTAATGCAACTGGTGGTCGTTGGGGGTGTGCATTAAAAGCTGCAAAAGAGAGTAATCATTGGGTTGCCGTCGACGTACTTCGTCGCGCAGGGGCAATTGAAGCTGCTTGATCTGAAGTTTCGTCCACAATAAACTATTACTTCCACCTTTACGCTGTAACAACGTCTATGACTTATTGCGCCCGAGTGAACATGGCCTGTACTACTATCCCCATTGCATGCATATGGCGGGGTTTTAGGACAAAGCTGGCGGTACGGTACCGCCTACTTAATATGGCTTTTTGAATAAGACTGTGAGCTCACAGGTTTGTTTACAAGCCTTGTAGCCTATCAGTAAGCGTAGACATATCCTACCTACTTATAAGAATCCTCCTCTCCGGGTCCCTTCGGAGGAGGTTGGGGGCAGCAGGACCAAGAGGAAACGACCCTTCAAGTACTCCGCGAGAGACCCCTAGGTCGTTCACAAGGGGTTGGGTGCCCGAGCGACGCAGGACCAGTACCACCTATCTTCCCAGCGCTGAAAATAGATGCGAAAGACGAGGGGCTCAAAGGCCGCGGATTGCCAGATCTTTTGGCGTAGCTCGAGGAGTAGGCGGGGAAAGGGGCGAAAGGCCAGTATGACAAGGTTGGTTTTGGTGTCGATATCTCGGTGGAGGACCCATGCACCAAAGGAGATTCTGGATAGGAGCAGAGCTTGGATTGGTTGTCGTGGGGGCCATCGTGGGGCAAGCGAGGGCAGAGGAGGGGAGGGACTGCGACCACCATGAGTAGGCAGCAGCAAAGCAGGATGGGGATGGATGATGGAGTCAATCTGCATCTGATGTCTTTGATGACATTATTAACATGCACCATGGCCCCCAAAAAAAACCCAACACGTTTCAGAAGCATCGTCGCAGGCCGCCGCAGTGGAGGACTGCAGCGAGGAAGCCGTGAAGCGAGCGGGCGTGGCCAAGACATCAGGCTATCTTCCATCTGCCGAGAATGAGATCACGTGTGGCTCCTGACGTCAGACTCGTCCGTCTCTCTCGCGGGCACGAGATTGTCGGTGCCGACGTCTCCGACCTTCCCCTATCTTGGGATTGACTCGCAGCATTGCTCGACTCAGAGCCCCGATAGAGTTTAAGGCATGACAGCTCAAAGCGCACCAAGTCGTGGCCAGGGCCGTTCTCAGACTCGCAGGTCGCTTAGGGACGAATCCGGGGTCTAGCGTGCTGGCGCACAGGAGCTACCCCGCAATTGCCCAGGGCGAACAGATCCCACCGCCACACGTGAGCGCTGCAGCTGATGGTGGTGGTGTGAGGGGTCTGCTGCTTCAGTGGTCCAATGGTCCAACTTCAAACACGAGACTTGCTTTCTGCCCTGCTCCCTCTGCCCTCTCGTCCAGATAAAAGCCGCTGCCAATCCGCCCGCCACTCCATCCATCCATCCATCAATCAATCAATCAATCCATTCATCCATCCACCAATCTGCCTCGCCCAGCTCTACCCGCTTCTAAGTACCATCTACTTTCCAATTAAGCTCCTTGTTCAAGATACATTCCACGTCGCAATCATGTCTACTACCGACGCAATTCCTGTCATCAAGGTGTTATTCACACTGCACCCGGGGTTCGACGCCATGGATTTCGTCGGGCCTCTCGAGGTGCTCAGCAACGCTACACAGGAAGGCTGTAAGTCCAATCTCTGCATGCTTTCTTTCGAGCCCAATCCCCCTCCTTCTCATCCCTTGACGACGTGTCGATCCTGAGCTAACACGCCAACCCCGCACCAGCCGACAGCAAGGCCTTCACCACCACCTTCTGCTCCTTGACCGAGCATACCAATTCGAGCCAGGGAGCTTCCTTCCGAGCTCACATTGACTTCAAAGAGGCCTATGCTCGCCTCTCGGAGTTCGACATCCTCGTCATCCCCGGCGGCACCGTCGATCCCATCCTGAAATCCAAAGCCGAGCCGCTCGGCCTCATCACGGCCTTCTCAGACCTTCAGAAGAAGGACCCTAATAAGGAACGTACCCTCTTTTCGGTCTCGACCGGCAGCATGTTCCTCGCCGCGGCGGGAATCCTTTCCGGCCTGAGCTGCACCACCCATCCCGATGCGTACGCCAAGTTCGAGAAGCTCTGTGCCGAAGTTGCCCATCGCGATCTCGCGCAGAGACCCGATGTCGTCGAGGAGCGCTACGTCGTGAACAACCTCCGCTTCGACATTGAGATGCCCGATGGCACCGAAAACCCATATATCCGCCGCAAGTCGGACGCGCGCCGTCCGTCCATGAATGGCCGCAAGGGCAGCAATGCTTGGAAGGAATCCAATACCCGCCGCGAGAGCAATGCTCGTCGTGCGAGCTTGAGATTGGGGGGTCTGCGTGTCATCACCGCTGGCGGTGTCACAAGTGGCTTGGATGCCAGCTTGTACTTGGTTGATATTATGGTCAGTGAGACCGCGGCCAAGGAGATAGAGAGAGTCATGTGTTACGAATGGAAGAAAGGCATTGTTGTTGATGGCATAGATATCTAAGGCGTTTTGGGAACATAGCATGCTACATGGGTAGATCTGCTTGCTATATTGATTATACTTGGCTGGAAAAGTCAGCTGGGAACTTGGGGAGTCAGGTATGGATGATTAAGACTCTGGGAAAATAGCTTTATCGCAGGCTAGAAATTTCAACTCTCTTTTTATTACTGTAGCTTGCTCGTCTCATGTGCTCGTTCTAAGCATCGCTCTTGATGATAAACCACAATGACAGCAGCCATTCTTCGACCCTCATCATCTTTCTTCCTCCTACACTCGCTAGTTTATTGGCAATGATGGGCTGTGAAGTGAAGAGGGTCCTATGCTCTGAATTAAAGCAGAGTCAATGACATCTACTTGCCCAACCGCTCCAAAATATTTCTTCACACTTAGCTCTTCCTGATCTCACACATCACAGCCCCTTACCATGAAGCCTGCCACATATTGTCAAGCAGGCACTCTCACTCTCGACCAAAGTCTCCAAGTCCGCAAGCTCACAGCCTTCTAGAGAACCATCAGTAAACGCCCAATTCTCACCAACACCCATCCCCCCTCCCCCAACGACAACCACCAAAAAAAAAAAAAAAAAAAAAAACCCCCCCCCCCCCCCCCCCCCCCCCCCCCCCCCCCCCCCCCCCCCCCCCCCACCCCCAAAAAAAAAAAAAAAAAAAAAAAACTCACGATCTCTGGCCCTCCTCCTTATACAAATACCCCGCCACAATCCTCAACCTCACCACCTCCCACTCCCCCATTCTCCCCTCCGCACTCTGCCTCCCATCCGCCTCACCCACAACATTTCCCCGATCCACGCCCTCCGACCCAGCATACGCCTCGACAGTACGCACCCACTCGCCCTCCGCCTCCTTCAAAACCGTATAGCTCAACAAGCCAGGCTCGTCGGCGCGCGCCCGCCCAACCTGCGCCTCCCACTGGGGCATCGCCCGCGCTCTCCCGCCGGCCTCGTACGCGACGCTCGCGAAGATCACCACCGGGTCGGCGTGCGAGGTGATGCCTGCGTGGGTGAAGCTCGCGGCTGGGCGGAGTGGTGATGCTAGGCCGTGGATTTGAGGGGCGGCGCGAAAAAGTGTGCTGTCTTGCTCGAATGTTTGGACGAGTGCTTTTACGGGCTGGGAGCCCATGTGGGTGTCTAGTGCGTTTTGGTCGGCGTATCTTTTTGTGGGCAGCGGTGTTAGTGTTGTGTTTTATTTTGTTCTGGGAGGGGACGGGAGGGGTTTTGTTCCCGCTCTCTTGGGGTTGCTGGTCTGGGGGAGGGGAGGCGTACTCTTCAATGGCAAATACTGATGTCTCGTCGCCTTCTTCTGCTCGGGGCAGCGCGACGCAGAACTTCAAGACCCCTGGTTCGTGCGCCTGGGAATACTTGGCTACGGTGGTTAATGCTGCGACGACTTTATCGCGTGCCGCGCCGCCGTTGGTTTTGAGATGGCCGATTACGTAGAGGGAGGACATGTTTGAAGGGGGAGGGGTTGGAAGAGAACGGGGTTGGGAGGTGGAGTTTCGTAGGAAAGAGAGAATGGAGGAGTGCTTGGTCTTGGGATACGTAGGTGGTATGAGAGAGGAAGAGAGAGGATCCTACTTTGTTTAATTGACTTGCCATCGGGTGGTTCTTGAACTGGGGTGAGTTTCTAAGCTTCCATCATGGTGGTTGTTGTGGAAAACGTTAGCCGGTCGGGAGACGTCGTGTAGGGGCAGAATGGACATCTGAAAATAGACGTGGACTTAGTAGTTGCGGTCTGCGAGACTTTATGTCCTTAGTGTCCATGCCCGAATCCCTGGACTCAGTCTGACGAGTGGAAGGACAAAACGAGAGGATCGAGAAGCAAGTTTCGATAGCGAAATGAATGCGAGATGGTAGAAATGCGAAGTGGTTGTGAATTGGTTTTCCACTGACCGCCTTGGGGGGGTCACTGTGATAGTGATAGATCTACAGTGGGCTGCGGGGTACGCGATTTTCCCCCTGGCGGATTCGCATTGGACGTTGAGTTCCCGCTCACCCCTGCTGGAAGCTTTAACGTCGAGGGAGATACTTTTCATGAGGACTAGTTGGGGGATTTTGAAAGAGGTGGTCGGAGGTGTTTCGATTGGTCGTGAAGGGGGAACCTGACTGACTACCTTGGCGAGAAAACAATGCGTGGGTTGACTTGTGAGCTGTGAATTATAGGCGACTTACCATGGAGCGTAAATACTGTGTAGGAACAATCAGATTTCTGACAATACCATCGCATTTGTCATTATGCTTAATATTATGTAGTGCCAGTAATCTTTTCGTTTCAAACACTTAAGATGAAAAACACTTAAGAACTTCCAGACAGATTCTTGTAATAGTAAATTTTTTGAATTTCTATTTCCTACTTTTCCAAGGCATGTCTTTTTGACATGGTGGCTTTTCTATAGTTTCTATGGATTTGTACACCGCCCAAGGCCCAAGAAGATGCACTATCCAAGTTGCTGCATATCCAAATCTATGCTAGCTTTTCTCTCACTCAAATGAGGAGGTTGTCATTCCTGACCCGACCCAAAGAGCCCAAAATGAAACGCCGTCGCTATGATCGCTATAAAATGACAAAGTAGATGAAAACCTTCGTATACAAGACTGAGTACATGGTCTTACAACCACACAAAGTTTCCCAGAGCAACCACGGCTAATGCCACAGCTGCAACGGTACGACCATTGAGATACAGACCCGCAGCAGCTTTACTGCTGCTCGAGCTTGACGAAAGAACGTTGGTACTAACTGACGTACGACCCGTGGCCGTGATGCCGTTCAAGTTGTCAGCAGCGGTGATAGCAGGGCCGACATTCCAGAAATCAACCAAGATGAATGTGGGCTTCTCGCCCCACTCGCTGTCGCAGAGTGCACCGTGGGTTCCGAGAGAGCCGGTGACGTTGGTCTCAGGGCTGTTGGTGGTCGCGATGTCGTTGACGTCTGGAATCGTGATTCCTAACGCCTCGGCTGTGTCGGCGAAGTGGTTGATCAAGCCCATGTATCCAGACGAGATTCCGCTAGTGGCTGATGAGACCGTGGATGGACGGTCAAGGGTGCAATTGAAGCCGGAAAGAGACGAAACTCCATATGCGGTCTCAAAAACGTAAGTGAACTCAGGAAGGAGATAAGGATAAGTTGATGAGTAGGTGATGGAGGCGATGAAGGTGATAAGACGTGTATCGGCGTCTATCAAGGTTTGAAGAGTAGGCCAGGTACTCATTGCTGAGGTGCTGGATGGTGTGTATCCATATTTGGAGATACCGGAACTGCTGAAGACCGAGCCAAACTCCGAGGCATCAAGGTCGTCGCTGTTGACCAGAAGGAGTGTGACCACTTCATTGGCGTTGTTGTCCATCCACGTCTTGATCTCCGTCAAGAAAGTCTCCAGACTTCCTCCATCCAGTAGGGAGCACGTGGTATGGCATAGCTCTAATGTCCCGTTCGAGTTATGTACTTGTGCTTGAATCAGCCGAATACCCGCGCTCAAGGCAACAGTGGCATTGTAGAACTGGTTGCCGGAAACGGTGTAACCTGTGGCAGCATTGCGAAGGAAGGCGGCATCGTGAGCACCCATATGGGTGATGTTGTTGTAGTTGCGATTGCACAAATCTGGGGAGTTATTGCATGCCACCGTGCTGGTAGATACTGCAGCCTGGGAAACGGTAGCTGCGGCGGCTTTGACGGTTGCCGAGGCCGCATATGAATAAGTTGAGCTTGCGGCTTCCGATTGTCCTCCGTAGCCTGAGCCGTATCCTCCACTACCGCCTTGTTGGGGAACAGCTTGGGCACCGATGGCGAGGAGTGCCACTGAGGCTGCTAGGAATGAGGGTAACATGTCGAGGTACGAACAACTGCGCTTGCAATTGAGTTGCGGAAAAGTCTGCCCTTCTTAAGTGCAACCGGGTCAACGAGTGGTGGCAATATTCAAACAAGCGACCGACGGATATGATGTAAACAGGTTCGTGGAGTGAGCAAAGAGGAAGAGAGTGAACGGACAATGCTTGGGCCCGGGAGTCAGAGTTGATAAATAAACCGGGAAGAAAAGCCCAGCTGAACGGATCGGCGTGTCAAAAAGAAGGGGCTTGGAGTATTATGGAGAAGACGAGGATAAGAATAACAGTCATGACATGGAGAGGAGCCCATCCCCTGGAGGGCTGTAGCGACAATGGTGCTGATTCGTATTGACGACTGCGCCCCCACTGGCCTGACCCATCGTCGTCAGCGCGCAGCCAAGACGCACAGTGCAGTGGAGCGCCTTTGTCAGGAGCCGTCGAATGGGGGAATCCAGACGGTGGAGATGAAACGAGTGGCATGAAAGGAAACCCTTGCACGAGCAGCAGATGTGGCGTGCAACGTCTCGAGCACGAGGAGGCTGAGGATGCCCGTCTCCTGGGCGCGGAAAGGCTGGAAGGAGGTTGGAGTGCAGGTAAGCCGGGCGGCAGACGTGGAAATCTCCCGGCCTTGCTATTTTTAGTCCTGAGCCCCGGAGCCTTAACCGAGAGCAAGGTCCGGCTCTGCTCTAGACTAGGCTGGGCGACGACGACAGCGACGACGACGATCCAATATAATATCGTGCGCAAATTTGGCCTCGCTAGTTCGAGTGAGTCGCCGATGCAGCAGAGCACGCTCTCTCTCTCTCTCTCATATACCTCCCCAAACTGATTTTGGCGGACGAGTGCATCATCAGATTCCATTCATGAGACAAAGACCCTGGCCAAAGAGCACAGGAATGGATTTATACATGAACCTGGCTCGATTGCAAGGTAGCTGCCTATGGGAACCACAGATCTCAAGCGCATGTATTCGAATACAATCAAATCTCCATCAGAGATCAAGGACCCTCCCCAGTCTCCTCTCCAGCAAAAAATCATAAGGATGCTCCAAGACGTGCCATATCTTAGTGACCTCGACCAGTCGCCATCATCCTAAGTAGGCCTGTAAACCCCGGAGCGACCCAAGCGGAAGTGTTTAGAGCTACTCCTCCGGTCTGAGCCCTGACAAGTCCTTGCTTACGTACCGACAAGCTTGGCAACAAAGCTAGCAGCCGTGCTTGCGTCTTGACCGTACTGCACGTCGAAGGTTAGCAGAGTCCCCATCCACCGTTTCTGCATGGGAAACTTACCGTCAAGTGAGGAGCCAAAATAGAGTCTCCATGGGCGCAAATATCGTCTCCAGCGTGGCAGATAATAAGCACGTTCGACGAAGGAATGCTGCCAACCGCTTCTCCGTTGTCTGGGTCTCCAAAGATAACAACTAGGCGCAAAATCTGGTGAGTAGCTCATTCTTTGTAACGGGCAGGACAGGTCAGAGAGCAAGTGCGAGGAATATCATTCACTCACCAGCAGCCACTGCAGCATTCTGAGCAGTTGTCAACGTCTTGGCAGCATTGTGGACCAACTGTCCACCCTGACTATATCCGCTCAGGACAATCTTGGTGCTTGGACATTGAGTTTGCGCCTGGCTTATAAGTGAAGCCATTGAGGAGCTCCCAGTGGGATCGCCCCCCTCCAGAAATCCAGCTATGTCAGCCGCATAGGGGACGCCCTGAACAGCCAAGTTGCCCGCCCCGATGTCCGTGGCCAGCGCTGCGAAGAAGGGAGGTCCCGCGACGGATCCCACGTTCCCCATTTCGGTAGTACCGCGTGCAAAGATCACGGTCACAGCTTTGCAGGCTACACCATTGGTGAGATCGCTCTCGGTGATGGAGCTACCGAGCTGGCGGCGAGTGGCTTCGGTAATCGGTATCGCTGAGCTGGAGGCAGCTAGGAGGAGAGCGAGGATGGAGGCGTGAAAATACATTTTGATGAAAGAGTGTAATTGAAAAAGTGTTGCGACGAACCTTTTTTGGTAGTAACGAGAGAACGAAAATGAACGGATGAGGTGAGGCTGGAGTTCCTTCTGGATTCTGGATGAAAGTCGCTTTATATATACTCGTGGGCTGGATCCAAGGCTCAGCTTGGATGTAAGAAGTACAACTTATCGGCTTCGCCCATGCAACCTGCCAAGGATCAACTTGAAGCAAGACAATCTTCCCGCAGAATTGGAATTTCGCCGAGGAACACCAAACTGATGCTACAGACATCTTTTATTTCAGACAGCCGAGTATCGAGGTTCTGCTCCAGCAGTGCGGGGTCTTAGGCTATCAAATGGCAAGTGTCAACGCACAAGTTCAAGGAATCTCCAGAAGCCCGAGTAGGAAACCAAGTCGGCCAAGAGGCATGGATGCTAAGGCATAGGAAGGGGAGAATGCGGTGCTCTGCATGCAGCACTTAATACGACAAGCTTTTTCGAAGCCAAGCATCCTGGGATCGACAAACATAACGTGGCGACTTGCAATGTGATTGGTAGGGTGGCGGATGTGAATACGCTCAACGGTGGCTCGCAGCATGACTTGAAGCCTTGAACACGAGAGATCGGGCCCGTTTCTCGATGATCCCCAAGAGTGAGACATACCGACCCGACCCAAAGTTAGGCGACAGAGAGAAGCGTTCGTTTCAAGTAGATCATGATTTTATCTGATCAATCGAACAATTATGATCAACGGGACAGGTCTGGGTGCTTGATGGTTGTGCTTGTGAGTACCTTTAGAAGCCTGAGTCCATTGCAGGAACCGCGGTATACATGTTTTGCAGAGATGACGAGATGTGATCTCGAATCTTAGGATGGTAAAGATCAAACTCAAAATCAGTTTCCTACCAGTTGTCACATTGGGGCTGCGGGGTTCCATGTGAGCTATGATGCATGTTTGTTTAGGGTGTTTGGTGTTGGTAAATTAAGGATTTGACGGTTGACGATACGCACAAGGCGCAAGAGTACTGCGGCTGGCATGCAGGGCAGTTGACAGATTTGGGGTCGGCATGAGAGATATTCCTTATACATGAAAGCCGCTTATCAGGCAAAATTACCTGGAGAGACCATGGGCGAAAGATAATTTCTCATCTATTTGCTCTTGATTATAGTGCCCGTTAAATGATAGAGATGTGCATTCATTGCTTTCAGGAAAGTCCCTCGCATACCTAGGTACCGTGCCCTCTTAATTCTCTGCCGGGTGAAATCTCTGAAGAATTTCAAGTAAAGCCTTACAACCGCAACCGCCCATCTTTGCCAGTACAAAACAAAATCCTCCTCAGTCAACAAGAGCCTGGATGAATGGTATGTTACGGTGTAACATTTTTGTCTTAATGACTCCTGTTATCTGTGCACACAAGACTGGATGTATCTGCGCTTCTATGATCCGTCTGATGCAGCCGAGGTGAGAGGGAATCGAGGTCCGAGGTACATCATCCTTCGACATGGGACGCAAACGATCAGATAACAATTCCTCGACACGGCAGACGCAGACAATGGATCGATGATTTCATGATTTCAGGGGCACTCCTCAGTCTACCCAGAGACGCACGTGACTCACCTCGTATCCAAACAAATTGCGTCGCCATCCTTCCACACACCGGCTCACCACCCAGCACCACAAGTAGCAGCTGCATCTCATTCTATTCTTGAAACCAAACATGGACTACTCAACCCTTCCAACCCCACCAGCATGCGTTGCAGACTTCTGCCTCGTGAGTTCATCCCAACCTAATCTCCCATCCCAGATTACCCAACCTACGTGTACGCAAAGCTCAAGCCACCTCGTGGTTGCAGCTCTGGAACTGCTGTCCGTCGAAACATCAGCTAACTCCTCGTCTTTGAACAGATCCCGGTACGCCCGTATCCATGGAATTTGCCGGAAGACTTGGGTTAATTTCTTCTGACCAATGTTAGATCGGCACGCCTACTGCCTCGGTCTCGAATGAGGTCGCTGCTGTGCAGAGGCTTATGAAGGCTAGCGGTCTCAGCTATTCTATGCACTCTGCCGGGACTACTGTTGGTATGTGTGCTCCCTTTTCCAAACGATTCCTTCAAACCCATCCGATATCACACCAATACGGTCACGTGATCAGAATCATTTCAAACAATGCTAATTGTTTACTTGTAGAGGGATCATGGGATGATGTGATGCGTTTGATTGGTCAAGCACACACATTGGTCCACCAGAATGGAGTGTTAAGGGTCCAAACGGACATCCGAGCTGGAACGAGGTAATACACTCTTCCCGACCATGACTTTGTTCCATTTACCAACACTTCCATAGAACGGATAAGAAACAACACTTCTCGGAGAAAGTCAGCAAGGTGGAGAGTATACTTGCTGCGGATAAGGAGGCATCAAAGTAGGCTTTGGCTAAGGAGGACGGCATAGCTGCCATGTAGACGCCGCTGCTGAGAGGTGTACAAACGCCGCCACTATACTTTTAGAGGAAGGTGAACTTGGACTTTAGGTGTTCTAGTCTTAGAGAGACGTCTCAATTTCTATGCCGGATGATTTTAGTGCAGACTGTCTTGCGCGACTCAATCAAGGAAGACACACTCTATTGGAAACAGCTGCGAGCATTGTCTCCTCTGTCCTTCACCTACCTTTCCATCAGAACCATGCCAATCAAGACTTCACTTCGTCATGGCTGCTTCCCAACGTTCCATAAACAACTGCACTCTAATGACAATCTCCATACCTTCGGATCTGGCCCGTGAGTAGATGATCAATCGCTTCGAACTTAGGCTGTGTAAACGTTAGTAGCCACGAGTTCATCGCTCCCATCTTGATCTATTCTAATTTGTCTGCGATGCTCTTTGAAAGGTCTATGCGAAGCTCCGCGATATTTGTTACTTCAAGACTGCTGGATTCGTAATTGATACGGCGGTAGTTGATCTTTGTGAGGGTTCGCACTAGCTGGAAGTGAAGCCAAGGAAAGGAGGAAAGTGATGCCGGGAAGGTTCCTCGTTGTGACCGTAGAAGACGAGTTGACCTGAAATCTCTTGAGTGTAAAGCGAGATCAGATGCTGGAGCTAGAATGAGACCTCGAATGCGGTGAGAATATCAAGCTCAAGCATGGTTGGATGCAAAGTACAATAATATATCATCAGAGTCGTTGGCTTGCATTTCGGTGTTTGGGTGATGGTACAGTTGATTTTACACTATCCTCAATATATCTAATTCTTCCTAGATTTGGATTATTCACTATGTCGAGAATATTGTACGTGTATAGAACCCACTCTCTACAATTTGATGATGGAGAGGCTATGCAGGCGTTAGCGTGTGGAGCAGAACAGAGAGACCTGTATGCTCTCGTGAAGTACTACATGGCGAAGTTATCTTACGTGAAGATCAGGCAGTATTCTAAAGATCTTTTTCTTTGAAGACTGAACACCTTCGACTTGAGCAGGGAAGAACGACCTTGCGGTCAGGACTGTTGCCTAGTGCCAGTGAATCAGCCCGCTGGCATGGATGCCTATTTGCCCTTGTAAATTGAGATTCTAAATTTGAAACGTATTAAAGAAAGGGCCCTTTCAGAGAAGCCTGTCAGGCTCAAGGCATACAGGATCCGAATAGAATACGTAGCCACACCTCATAATTCGCCAATATAGGCGAAAGTTGAGGTGTCGCACCCGGTATTCTAACATACGCAAACAAGTCTCCTTGTGTTCTACAATCATGATTTGTATTGTACGTATCTAGTTACTTGTCCTTTGCTGCAGCCTTACTGTACCGCTGCAAATAGCTGCCTGCTCAGTTTGAGCATGAAGCTATTAAGCTTCCAACCAACGCTTACCGCGATCATTCCTGCATACTCTCTCCGCTGCCAGTGGAATAAAATGTTCTCCGTCACGATATTTTTCGCTTCAAAAACACTCATACTCGTTTGCCATTTAATCTCCTGTGGTGGCCATCCTCAAAAGCTGTTCTACTCTGGTAGCACGCTGCGAAATATGTTGGTTAACAACTAGAGAGTCGCTGTCAGCATCGAATCAGAGAATCGGGGGCTATGTTAGCTAGACACTTTTACGTTTGCCTTGCGGTGCTTATCGGGCTTGCGAGTAAGAAGCTTATGGGCGTTCATCCGAGACATGAGAGGATTCCAGAGTTTCAATCAGAATGGCTTTTCCGATGATCTGTCCGGGCGGAAGTTATGTGTTTAAGAGTACGCACCCAGATGCAGGAATGATTTCATATGCGGACCCTCCGACCATTTCTGTCAAAGATCCAAGCGGCCTTCATGTTTCCATACCCAATGAATTTTGGCGAACCGGGACTTTTTAGGCGTAAACTGCTGGGATTGAAATCTGTGCCCTTCAGCGTCGTAAGGAGAAAAAAGCAATGCCAATGAAACTATTCAGAAGAGGCTTGAGAGCAGAAAAAGAAAGGGTGATCTAGCATGTCACTGATACACAGACGTCACATAGAAGACTAAGGTTCTTATGTGACAGATTAATCTCCACAGATTAGCTACGCCACTTACTCCATTTTTGTTCTCCTATATGACTTGGGAGACATCAGACCCTGGTCAGCCTTCCAGAAGAAGTCTAATATACCGATAGCTTGGCTCTCATTTCTTGAATGGAGCATACTACTTGTAATTTCCTTGCTTCAATGATAGTTTATAGAGGTGTGCACGAAATATAGCACAACTCTGAGTTGTGCAAAAGCTAGGTCATACCAAAAAGACGGGTAATGCTTCAAAACTTAGTCACGAGAGAATTCTGTTCCCTTTTCGTATTCTAGCCTTTGCGTTATTATACTCGATGTGCTGCTCGCTAAGATACCCTCTGGCTTGTAATGTTGAAGATCAGAAGACCTTGTTTCAAACCAGAGAGCAGTTGATATTATACGCTTTGAACGCCAGATAATTAAGACGTAGAATAGATCAATAACGCCAGATTTACCCAGTTTAGTCCTTGTGATTCCAGGAAGAATGAAGGTGGTACGTTACATAAACAGATTGCCTTCTTAACCATAAACGTATAGTAACAAAAGCCTGGAAGAGGCAAGTGAGCAACCAGCGGGCTTTTAATAGTAATTATTGATTACTTATCATCTCAGTACCCTTAGAGATTCCAGAAACAGGAATGTGCTGAAGTCCAAGGTCATCAATCAAGCCACCTGAGACACTCTGGCAAGTTATGATATTTGGCTAGAGACTTTCCTTTTCTGGTCTGTGCTTCGCTGCTCCCATTAACGAGGTGATACCTTTATTTAGACGAGATACTGGTCAATAATGACAGCAAAAGTACCTCCGACAACAAAACTCTCCGTGAGTACCCACGTAGATGGTTTCGTGCTAATATCACCACTATCCAAACCAAATGCTCTCTTCATTTTGGAAGCATTCTGGAGAAAGTATAGAAGACCTCAATAGACCTTGTCCGTCCTGGTAAGTTTGTCGCATCACAAGGCTATGCCATATTTACACATGATCAGAATAGTACTCAAGGCGCGTTATAGACGTAATGGATTGTCGGATTTTGGTCACATATTATGGACTTAGCTACGCTATACTTTTATTGTCTTTAACAATTGTAAGAGTAAGACGGAATTCCGCTGCTTATGAATGAGGTTCTCGTATCTGGTCAGCAATCTAGAAGAATTGATTTCTAATGCCTAGCAATTCCACACTCATTTTCACGTCTTTTGATAATCCCAAGATAATCTTAGCAACGATCTAGCACAAACCTCAGTGATTGCTTATGTTTGATCATTTTCTCTTAGTTATCCCTGACCGTATGCCATGATTTACCATCTAACGGCGGAGGTCACAAGACAATGACCTCGAAAGGCCACCTGACAGCAAAAGTTCGTTATCTCGAATGAAGCAGTTCTCCAGAACCCCTTTAAGACTAAATCTTTCAGCGATCACACGTAAGCCGTGAATATAGAAAGTTTCCTCTGTGGAAAAAGCACCTCGGAGTCTTGTTGTGCCGTTGCAGATTATTTCTACAAAATGCTCTTATATAGGAGCATTTTCAGCTGCCTCGCGACGTAGAGATTCCTGGTAACGTTGCCTTCCAAGTATGGCCTGGGCAATCTAAGCAAGACAGAAAGCACTCGTGTTGTAACGTAGAAGACTTGGAACCAAAGGCGTGCTTAGAATACCCGGTTGTCTGATAAAGATCCGAACTGCGAATCATATCCACGCATTTACAGCGAATGACCGTCTGACCCGCCAAATGCCCAACTCCCAACCCTGCTGCGATGCAAATAATCTTGGAACCCCAAAGCCCCGAACCCGACTAAAAATCCACCAAGGCACGACCCAAGCTCAAAGGGAGTCGCGGATCGAGCCCGGAGCAAGTATAGCGTAGCTAGCACCCGACGGGAGCCTACGCTAGGAATTCGGAACACCGAAGACGTGCAACAAAGTCCACTTTTCGTGGGAGTAACGCTTCTCTCCAGTGGTGGTAGCGAGACCGGTTCGTAAAAGCAATGCTAAATAGATTGCTCGACGTGCAACAGACTCATCGATCCCTCCACGGGCACCAACCAAGAACGTAAGTGGCACTCGCTCGAAGGCTTGGATGGGGCCTGATCCGGTGGGCACTATGGATGAAAGAGGCGATGAAAACGTGTCGGAGCTCTCCTATGCCTGTCGTCACGAGGCGCGAAATTGATCGGGTGAAGGTTAAGGGTTCGCAAAGGAATGTCGATAGTGGAGAGGCGTGTAACAAAACTCTCGAGGTAGGATGTTAAGAGAAGCATGGAGATGCGGCTTGCTCCTGCAAGGGTCGGCGAGTGTGGTAATGTGCAAAAATAGAAGTGAACAAACATCCAAAGCGAAATGCCGAGCTGTATCTATGTGGGATTAGCCTTGATCAGTAGATTGGACAACCCCAGAGCCATTCGTTAACTCGAATGCCGAAAAAGCCATTGTTATGCTGGATTGCTTTACTTATCTTGGTTACGCCTCATGTCTAGGATTGTAAGACAAGTTTCTATAGTTGCGCCACAAGACTACGCGTTTAGTCACCAAGTCTTAGAAATGTCTTCGTCAGGAGGCTGAGCTGGTACTATCTGAAAATCGTGAGTTGAAGAGATGGGAGCAGGTTTTTAATTTATCTACTGCATCTTCACAAAGCAATCAGGCTCATAAGATAATGGATTGGGAGCGTCGACAAAACTCGGTATGATCGACAGTGCGGAAAGCGATGCAATTTAAATTGATAATGCTAGATGTACCGACCATTGTTTCTCGTCTGCAATATACTTTACTCCTTGCTAACAACCTCCAACGCAATGCAATGAAAATCTGACCAATGAACTCAAATGCAATGCAATATAAATCAGACCCAGGAACCATAACTCCTATCCATGCGAATGCTCGATGTCGTTCAATCTGTATGCAAGCCGTGAGGCTAAATGTAAGTCTAGCGCATGAAACAAACATGCAATCCTTCATTATCTCCTGCCAAATCCTCGCCCTTTCCCGGCGAGTCATAAGGCCCAGTGCACCCTCTTCTTCGGCATCGGAGTCGCTGGAGGTTCTTCTGACGCTTCCCGCTTTGGTGCCGCGTTCTCCTTGCCCTTATCCATGCCCACGGCCTCGTTGCTTTCTCCATCCTCACTTTCCCTCTCCTCCGCGATTGCCCAGATATCCGGGCTGGGCAATCTCCACGAAGGTGGTCTGCGTACAGACAAGCTTCGAGTCTGGCCTCTTCCTCGACTGCTTCGCGGCGGCGCCAATCGCATCATGGGTCGACCTCGTCGAGACTTGCGTCCGGACGACCGTGCAGATTCTCGTTCTTCTGGGCCCCATTCCTGCACCTTCTTCCCCTCGTCGTTCTTCGTCCCAAGCGACATGGTGAACTCTCGCAGACTTAGTGGCATAGCAACTCCAAAAGTGACATTGTCGTCCTCCTCGTCGTCAACGGCCTCGCCTAAATCCTTTTGAAGGGATGAAGGAGAGATGGTCCGCACCGGTGGCTTCTGTTCGATAGTTTCGATGCCAGCGGAGAGATCCTCGATGTCGTCGTCGAGATCTTCCGGGGTGAGGAAGTACGAGAACGGGTTCTCATCGATCGCGTCGATCGAGTCATCCTCATCCTCATAGACGCGCAGTATGGTTGGCGGCCAAGAGTCGCGCCTCTGCAGTTCGTTGAACGGCATGGAGAAAGGAGCGGATGAGTTCAGACGTAGGACAGTGTAGGTAGCCCGGCTCTCGGCCGGTCTATGTATCTGCAGAATGTGTGGCAAAATGACCTACGGGGGAAGGTTGTGAATGGAAAACGTGATATGGTCAGTGACCACGAAGATGTATAGCAGATCCAGGTGTGACAAGGGAGAAACAGTGTTCACTTTATACCGCTGGTCACGATGGTGCCTGACTGAGGCTCCCGTCATACGCTGTTGCGTGCGCCTCCATCGCAAATGCGCCGGTGAAGAAATGTGAATCATCCAGGTGAGACAGCCACACCATGGGAGCAGCACAGTGCCCTCGGGCGATATAAGCGCAGGAAATGGCCAGAAAGGTTGGACGCAGGCCGAGACGGCAGGAAGCAAACCAAGGAATGTGCGAAAGAAGCAAAACGTGTGGGGTAGGAGATGAGAACTCGGTTCTTTGGCAGAGTTGGAGGAGCCTTGTCCTGTGACGCCCTGGCCGGTGTGTGTACCTGCGCCCTGGGAAGACATGTAAAGGTTGCTTAGCCAGCCGCGCTCGCAGGGTGACTGGCCAGCGTGCTCTGATTGCAGCCTTGGCGGCCCAGAGATCGGATGGTTCGGGGCAAACTAGATCAGGATGTGGTGTCATCAGATTATGCAGGAGGGTGTGATGGAGATATTGATTGCGACGGTGAGCGCGAGGTTGCCGGTGAAGGGCGCCGTGTGCTGGTATGGCAACAACGCGAAGGAGCTGGAGAGAATCGACCCGGGCGATCAGGTGCTCGCGCGAATCCACCTATGACGACGATCCCCACTTGGTGCTCCCGCCATCAACAGCTTCCGTCAACCACCAAACTACAGCAGTTCTTCGCTCGCGGGTCGCAGCTTGTTGCATTGATTCCTTTGAACACCGGTGGCGTTCGAGTTCTTCATAGCCGCATCCTCGACGTCAATAATACTATTCGGCGACTCGGGCGCCTCTGCACACCACTTCACGTCGCCAACGGCGTAAGCACAATGGCTCGTGATGAAAATCTGACGGTATCCCAGCCCGGGATACGGATTACCCTGAGTGTGTCCCAAGAGGCGGCACCGCTCGCCGAGTCTATGCCAGTGCGACTCATCACCCATAACATTAGATACGCAACCACATCGCCTTTCAAGGGAGAGGAACGGTGGCCGGTACGGTGTCCCCGTCTCTGCTCAGAACTGGTCTTCCATTCCACCAATCCGCGTTCTACTTTTATCTGCCTCCAAGAAGTCCTGCATTCTCAGCTTATGGACATCCACACCGCTCTCAATGCCGATGAACCAGAATCGTGGTCGTATATCGGCGTTGGCCGTAACGATGGGAAACAGGCCGGGGAGTACTCGCCCATTTTCTACCGACCATCAGTATGGGCACTGGTCAATTGGAAGACTTATTGGTTGAGTGAGACACCTTGGCAACCCTCCAAGGGCTGGGACGCCTCTAGTATCAGGATTGTCACCCTGGGCGTTTTTACTCACCGTGCCACCAAACACACCATCGTTGTGATGAGTACGCATTTGGACAACGACGGGGCCCTGTCCCGCACGAAGAGTGCGGAGTTGATACTTGGCATCGCTCAGCGATATCAGATGTCGTGGCGGCCAGCAACCATCTTACTCGGAGGCGACTTTAACAGTCAGCCAGACGATGGCGCGTATCAGGTCATGACTTCAGAGCTGTCCATGATGGAAGATATCGGTGCCGTCATTCCCAAGGACAAACTTTATGGCAACACGATGACCTTCACTGGATTTGGATATGTTGACAAAACTCCCACCCGGATTGACTTTATATTCTCTCAGAAGGGGGAGAATCTGGCCTTAAAAACGTATGGTGTGCTGGCAAATCGTTTCGACGATGGAGTTTATCTTTCTGATCACCGAGCTTGTGTTGCTGACCTTGAATTACTACCTTCTTTTTATCAGGATTAGGTACTTACTTCATGGTATGTACTTCGTAGATTGAGAACATCTAGCTTCGACTCTTGGAACCAACCACGTGATCAGAACGCTGCATAGCGGGTTGTCACGTGGGATGAAAGCAAGGCTCCGGATATACGGATATACGGCGCAATATGGTCTAGTCATATAAAGCATCGTTCACATCCCCGTCCATGGCATTTCCAACCCTCAATTAGACGTGTGACTGTATACATCCGACGTGCTCGGAAGACCTGAAGATCTGGTACAGGATTCCATTACTCAATCCAGAAAATATGGGGGACTCCCATGGTGGTGAAACGAAATCAAGAAATGCGCGAGCATGTGAAGCATGTAGGGCAAGCAAGAGTCGTTGTATATTCAAAGAAGAACAATCAGTCTGCCAAAAGTAAGCCCATTATGATTGACGGAGTTCTTCTTCTGACGTGCTTCCCAGATGTGTACAGAGTGGCGGGCAATGCATAGTCAGAGCCAAAGCCCGACCTCGTCGTGTTCGTGCAGGTGCACGATGCCCGAATGCAGACATAACCGACAAGCAGCGCAGCGCAGCAGAAGCGACCGACTTCACATTCAACCTCCCGTCGGTGACTGGTCCGGATTCTAAGAATGATGTCGCAACCTTGCGATCGCACCATGATGTCGTCTTTAGCACCGATGCCACTTTGGAAGCCAACTATGACACGCAATCGTACTTCAAGAAGTCTCCCGACTCTACAGATGAGATGCAGCAGAACATCCCGTCTGCACCACAAATCATCCAACAGCGTAGGATCTCGTTCAAAGAAGCATCTAGACTGCTTCTGGTATTTCGCGGTCGGATGCACTTTAGCCCATTTGTCGTTGTTCCGCCGGATGCAACGATCTCCTCGTTGTCTCGAACTTCACCATTCTTACTTCTTGCAATTCTTACCACGTGCGCCACCTCTGATCCAGAGTTACACCATCAATTGGATCATGAATTCAGGAGAGTGTTGAGTTTGAAGGTGATTGTCAACGGCGAAAAGAGCCTCGACTATTTACAAGGCCTTCTCGTATATGTGTCTTGGTAAGCATGCGTGGCTGAAGTAAGAGTCGATATTAATTATTCTTAGGTATCCATTCCACACGAGACCAAAAAACAACCAAGCGTTCATGTTCCTAAACTTGGCAACGAGTCTTGTAGTTGATCTAGGACTTGATCGAGAATATCCCAACCCTAACATTAGCATAAGTGATGTCCGTTTAGATGGCCTTGTCGATGGCTATGTCTTTACTAAAGCAGCCAAACGAGCTTACCTTGGATGTTATTATCTCTATTCCTCGTACGTAACAGTCTTGAATCAGCCGAACGTAACTAACATATTCAAGGCTTTCTATGGGATTTCACAAAACGAACAACTTCAAATATGCGGATTTAATGACAATACATGCCGAGGCACTGATGCGCGACGAAGTACCGAGCGATACGAGTCTATATGCAATGCTGAGGCTCCAACGTCTTACGGAACGAGTTGGAGAGACATCTTCGGCTACAAAGCCTCCAGTATTTGACCCAACAACGGCGAGTCTGAGCTTTGAAATGAATGTGCAAATCTTCCAGAACGAGCTTCAGGGATGGAAAGCCACTACTCCACTACCAACACAACTTCTTCGTAAGATCAACCATCAAGCAAAAGGTAACAACTAACACGTCAAAGCATTTATCGGCCTAGCAGAACGCTTCCTCAATGTCTGCATCTATAGCCACGAACTAGGGTCTCTTCGAAAACCCTATCATCACGCAAATCAGATTCTCGAAACGGGCAACGACTCCGACTCCCCAAATCACCTGGCCAAATGCCTCATAGCAGGCAAGCGGTATTTCGAATTCCTGCTTTCAATCCCAGAAACAAACTACTGGGACTTGACCACAGTATTGTGGGGAAACATCGTTCAAACAATTCTCGTCCTCTCACGACTTACTTTCCTCTTGGCCGCGCTCAACGGTTGGGATGCAGATACAACTCGCGAGAACATACCGTTGGGCATGTATCTAGAATGTCTCTGCTACAGAATGCAATCACTATCGCGAATGGCCAAATTGATGGTTTCTCAAGCTGCCCCAGCGGGCGACTCCAAGGGCACATCTACAACAGCCACGACAGCGACAACGCCAGATATGATGTTCGTATTTTATCTGGTCATGCAATCCGTAAAGACGAGCTACGAACGGCGCGTCTCTAACATCAAGCCAAACTTCTTCTTCGTAGAGAACGGCGTCGCAGTCGGTGGAGCCCGCGGTCACTGTCCCATGATGGACCCGAACCTCAATCCCTACTTTGAGCCCCGCGAGGAAACAGCTTGGCACTCGAACGGTGGGCAGGCGGAGTGGGATGCTGAAGGGAAACAAGTGGAAATACCTGCGTTGGGGAACTTATGGTCGACTATGACAAGCAGTTGGGCAGAGGAGTTTTAAGGCACTGAAGGATAGGCAATGTGTTTTGATTTGAACGATGGTGGCGTTTCTTGAGGAGTACTTGGATACCAACTGTTCTCAAAAATTACATCTATCATTAGACAACTAAGCTACTTGGTCAGATCTATAAAACTACTATGTTTAATCACCTCTGGGTATCTCGTACTCATCATCATCCCCTCACCAAAGTGCAACATCTCCCTCGTTAACCTCAGGACTCAGCAAATCTCATGTAGGCCCACACGCATAACAACCAGACGCAAAAGGTTCTCCTCCAGCACTCCCTAGATATCCTGAATCCTTTCTCAGTTCGTAACAAACCCTCTATCCCCCACCAGAACCCCAAGAAAGATAGCAGTCACACAAGAGAAGCACACTTCCACAACACACCCAAGCTTCTCCACCTCCGAGCAGCCATCAGCCGACTCCCTCCCCTTCCACAACCCCTCAACGACAAATTAAAAGGGCCATCACCACAGCCGCATGTCCTCGCAGCTCATCTCGAGACGCCAGTCGCTAGGCTGGAGATGTTGCGGAACTCGATGCGGGGAAGGGCTAGGGTACCGCCTATGTATCTCTGCTAATGCTGGAGATCGACCTTTCGTGATTTGGGGATGGAAGATAGATGGAGAATGGTGGGTGCGGCATTCGAAGAGCTGAGGAAGTTGGAGTACGAGGATTGGCATGAGCTTGATTTTGGGATCAGAGAGCGAGAATTTGGACGATGGAAACCTGAGCGGGCAGGGGGATATGTTGATGTTCAGTTCGCTGTGGGGTTTGTAGAGGTTAACAAGTAGAGGTTTAACTTGCTTGAGTCGGTTTATGTCCTACTAATCCTGCGAGAAGCAGAGAGGAAAAGTGCAAGAAGTTATGGATGCGGAGGATATGAGAGTAGATAGTAGAAGAGTCGTGGACAGTTTATGAATCAGATATCTTGGCTTCGGTATCTTCACATTGTATCATTTTCTATCATTTCAGAGAGCAAGAACGCTAAGCCCGTATGTCCCGAGAGCTATAGCAATGTGAGCACCTTACCTATCCACCTAATTGAATTTTCGGATTCTGTAGAACGCCAAAAGGAGTCTCAGGAGTGATTCAAAAAAGAAGATGCTTTGGGCACGAAATCACGACGGCTGAAAGTAATACTCTTGCTCTTCTCTGCACTATCATCTAAATTCCAAGCAAGTACTTATTCGCCATTGTCCTGAGGCAAATACGACATAGACAAAGTTTTGGATTGTGAATCTATAACACTAAGACAAACATGCAGCAGTTTGTTGGGTATGTCTTAGTTTCGTATTTGTGGTGCCATGCTAGCAGGATGACGAGGATGACAATAGACATAGATACGTGTCACTGACATAGGTTGCGGAGAGTAGAGCCGTAAAGTGCATATGCACTTTGTGCGTGGGAGCTGGACATGACCAGCTCATGCCACGTGCTGTATTTACGCCTGCAACAGACAAATGGTGTGAATCAAGTAGACAAACTAGTACAAAGTCCCACAAGAAATGAACGACTGAACAAGAGAAGAGTGTTACAAATCCCACATATTCCGGGAAGTATGTTAAATTACCTTGGTGCAGCAACTCGTGTCATAACCTAGGCCAAACTCCGTGACTTGAACATCTAACGTGATTACGCATAACCAGCCAGCTCCACATACCGCCACGCAATCCACTTCATCATACATGAAAACACTGAGTGCGGAGTAAGAATGCTCAAGATTCGGAAGACGTGGCCGAAAACCCAGATATCCCAAACTCCATATCAGCCATATATCCACTTCTGCGATGTCTCCAGTGCTGCGGTATGCGAGGAGAGAAAAAGAAATGGGCGCGAAATTAGTCCGGGGTATCAGGGAGAGGGGCGAAATGTAGGCATCAGCGTCACAGTTTTGAAAGGAGCTTATATTGGCTTCGCATCTGCGCGCGGGTATGGGCGTGAGTGACTCATATATCCTCTCGGCCCAGACGCTCCTTTTCCATTCCGAGAACCCAGAAAAGGAGAATGCTCTTCACGGAGGAAAAGAGAAAAGACCCAGAGCAGAGCCTCAAATGCTGCACAATAGCGGAACCATCAAGCACGAGAGGCAAATGACTCCATCTTGTACAGCAACATCATGCATGCACCGAGCTGCCCTCACTCTAGTCAGTTCCACTCCCACACTTGAAGGGAGGTGATAGGGCGCAGGGAGGGACGAGCAATGACGGAGGCGCGAGGAATCTTGGTACCGTATGTACGTGGCTGGTCTTCTCGCAGTACTCCGCCCAGAAGTTACATGGTGTGTTGTCAAGGCTGTGGTATTGGTTGGGTATGTTATCTCAGTCCAATCTGCTGGTGTGTTGTGAGACTCGTGACTTGCTCTCGCCGGGAAGGGAAGAACCGGGTCTGCAACGTGAGTTGATGTGTGCCGAGGCCTGGATACTGTTGTACATGGCATGGTACATGCATCATGTACTCCATCATGCGGCAGTGCTGTACCAGTTCTTGTCTTTCCCTCGCTTGCGTGTGAAAGGGCCTAGGGGAGGCGGATTAACGGGTGGATAAGGTAAGGGGGCACTAGCGAATAGCATCAAACTGGATCGAATGGAACCATTTGGAGGGTTCTGATTGGGAATATTGGCACGTCTTCTGGTACGAAGTGGTCCCAAAAACCAGGCGATAACATAAGCTGAGCCTCAAGTCTGGCCTCCAGTCTGGCCTTCTTGCCGCGATGCCGCTTTGCACTTGCTATACGGAATCGCATCGACGATACCGGCGGTATCCCCGAGCGCATGCGCAGTACTGAGATGGATGACGAAACAACGAGAGATAATAGCACTTGGCTCGCAACGCGAGAAAGAGAAGTGAAGTAAGGTTCTGGTTTAGACGCATGACAGGCGATGATCCAGCTTCATAGTAGGGAGGCGAACGACCCAAAAGACGAGAACGTTCAGGCAGTCGCGTCTTGTTCTAGATTTCCGTCCATCCCACGGATGCACGAGGCGAACGAGATTTGATGGTGTTGTGCTGGTGAAATGGAGCGAGGATGTGACTTGTATGGCAAAGAGCGGTGAGGACGAACTTGGGGAGGATGGCGTGCGGTGAACCAACACCGCACCTATCAAAAAAAGGGCAACAGCACAGGAACGCATCCAAGAGGCGAAAATAAAATACGACAAAAAAGCAACGAGAGGGGGTTTTCTTATCTCATCATGTCGGGATGCTACGAGAGAGGTGTTTGTTTCTCGATGAAACGACTTTTTTTTTTTCACTCAACACGATCCTGCTGAACTTGTCGGCGACCCTGGTCATCTTCAGCCCTGCACTGAGCCAGGCGTGAAGAGAGACGTGACAGACTAATGCAGAGATTAAGAGCATGCGTCTGTCTTCAACGGTCGAATCAGGGTCTCGGATCCCAGGGATCGGTGGGTTGCACGTCTTCCTGGCTGGCTTTTCCCACCCAGGCTGTGGAGTCCTGGTGCCCTTCCCGCCGGCTATGTCCATTTGGAGCGGTGATCATCTCGAGCTCCAAGCTGCCAGCAATCAATAATGAATTCCCGTAGCCTGCGGATGAACCGCTGTTGCTTCTTCTGTCGTTCGTCGGCTTGCCCCTTGGGTAGTAGTACTGCGACTCTGCCCGTTAGCTGTTGACCCGACCGGATTCCCTTTTCTTTCTTCTCCTGGGTTGGACGACAATCTCTGCAGCGCGACTGGGAAAGGAATGGCGTGGTGGGTTGGCTGGAGAACAACGCTGCCATGCCTGCTGCTTCTTGCATTGACGTCGAACGCCACGATATTCGATTGGCTGCCCGTCGTACTCGGTGACCTGGGGTTTCGGAGAACGAGAAACACCATCCGTCCATCTCGTCGTCGCTGGCCCAAACTTATCCAGAACTTCTTTGCATGAGGTGAACGGAAAGTAAGGAGCAGGTTCCTGTTCGTGTCACTCATCTGCCTGGTGTTGCAGGGGCCATGTGCGCCGATGACTTGCATCGCACATTTGCCTCTGTCTTCGTGCTGGATAAGCAGTGGTGAGGCAATGGCGGATGTTTGATGACAAGCAGCGCATTGCCAACGAAAGTCTTCTCTGCCAGGCAACCCCAGAAATCGTTGAAACGCAAGGAGAACAGACGAACCTATACTCGCTTCAATTGGCGATAACAGCAGTCTTTCTTTTTCTTCTGCCAGGCATTTGACTTTGGCGGCCTGCAGCATCACAGAGGAATGGATGATGCGTCAAATCTAAACTATCGTGGCTCATTGGGGAGGCGTGGGAGGGAATGGGAATGGGGGTTTGTGCAGATATCGCATGAATCTGGCGGTGGTGGAGGGTGTGTTGGTTATCTGACAGGTCTGGCGCCTGGCCTCGGGAATGGAGGCATGAGAGTTCAGGACCAATTCATCCACCCAACCACTGCGTGAGTAATATGATGGCAATGCTTCGTATCAGATCTGGCCAACCACCCCCGCACCACCACAACCTCTGCACGCAGCAACGGTGGTGGTTTGGGCCATTCCTCGCTCTCGCGCGATCGGGCCCGGCATCTGGGAGGGAGGGACGGAGGTTGCTGTGTCGAGGGGAGGGGAAGATATTCATGCACCGCGGCAACGGGAAACCAGACGGGCAAATGAGACGAGCAGGACGAGAGAGTGGTGTTGCCTTCTGGTCCTATGGGCAGTCCGTAGTAGCAGTGCATTCCAATCATCAGCGGTTGTCGTCAGTGTGACTGTGACGGTTGTTGAGCAGCAAGGCGCAGGCCGTTGTTGTTCTTGTTCATCTTCTCCTCTCGCGCTCCTCTTCCCTTCCACCACATTACAACATATGAATAAACTGCGTGCTCCCCCATCGCCGACATCTTCTGCTCGTCAAGCCCTTCCCCGTTCTCCGTACAATGCGACAGGACACAAGAGGATTCTGGTCTCCACTCTTTCCATAGGGGCATTGCTACCCAATTTCCAAAGCACACACACCGACGTGCTGTAAGCTGCTGTGCTACCTGAGCTAGGATTTTCGTGCGACGGCAGAGCGACAGAATCCAGATTCAGGCTGAAAGACAGCTCAACGACGCCCAACCTGCTCTCCTGAGTCACCTGAGTTGAGCGAGCGAGCACGTAAGGGCGACGTCGACGAGCGTATCTACTCCCCAACCTGACTCCATCACCTCGATTGTTCGCTGCTTGCTTTCGTTTCATTGTGCGAGAGTCAAGACCGCACCAGCAGCAGCAGGGTACACACCACCAGACCGAACCCGTCCCGACGGGAGGATCACGATCACGATCACGAGGAAAAAGAGAAACAAAACAGTTCACGATCCCCCCATAGTTGCGATCCGAGACGAGACAGGACGAAGGCCACCCTCGCCTTGCTCATCGTCACCGGCCTCGACGTTGACGGAAACCGGGATACTGGAAACAGGCCAGCTCGAACGCGCCCGAAATAATCACCGTTTCGCATCGCAAAGCCCTCGCCCTCACTTCTCCGGAAGTGTGACTTCCCATCGTTCCATCGCTCTGGTCGCTATCGCTATCGATAACCATACCCTACCTTAACCTTGCATTCACACGCCGCCGACACCATCTTTTTTTAACCCACCTGCTCACAGCCTTCTCCCTCCCTCGCACCAAAACCCATATTGTCCAATCCACATCCAATCTACCTCGACCTTGCTACCCTGTCTTACATCCTCGCCTAGCAGAAGACGTCTGAGCTGCCCGAACCTTCTTTATTTCCATCCATCGCATACCACGCCAGCGCCCTTGTCCTCTCAGACCACAGAAACATCTCATCCCAAACAGCCTGACAGCCGACCCCCTCTGAGATCGACGAAAGGAGGTCTTCCAACGTCATAAAGGCCTCGGCCTTGCCACCTCTTTACCAATCTAATCCGGCCGTCAATCCACTTCCATCATGTCTTCATACCCAAAACCTGCAACCGTGGGGGAATACGACGAGGTGACCGGCGCAGAAAAGTCAGGGACTCAGCGCAGTGCTAGCACCAAACACAGACCGAAGCATGATAGAACATCCTCCTCATCGAAGCCACACAGGCAGTTGGTCGATGACAGTCCGCCCGCCTCGCCAGGAGCTCGTGCTCCTACCAAACACTCGCGGAGGGAAGCGCCTGATGAGAGATCGTCAAGGAAGCATGAACACAAAAAGTCGGCGAGCGATGGGGGCAAGAGACGCTCTTCCTCAGTGCGACCATCTTCCTCGCGAGGGAACGAAGCCTCGAAGTCTAAGAGTTCTAAGGATGATTCTATACACTATGTAGTGAAGACTCAGGCGCCACCTCCTCTCCAGGTTATTCCTATCCGTACACGAGCACCAAACCAGTCCAGGCCTATCAGCTACAGTGCGGTCCAGTATCCAGGACTGCATGCATACCCGCCAATATCCCACTCCGGATGGTATGTTCCTGCACCGCAAGTTGGCGTGCTTCCTGGTTCATACCCTCCTCCACCATCCCCTTATCGAGCCGCCCCTCCTCAGCAGGATTATTTTGCACCACAGCCGGCACGTCCATTGGCAGACCGCTTTGAGCACAACAGATCTAATTCGGCGATGAGCATGCGCGAGTCTTCGCTGAGAACGTCGGTTCAGGACAGGTACGAGGACGTTGAGCCTGAGTACTCGGTCTCTCGGCGAGTGAGTATCGGGAGACGACCTAGCATTCGTGAACCTTCTCGGCCACCGCTCAACAAAGCTGTGACAGACTCTGAGCGTATGCCCCCCCCACCACGACCAATCTTGAAAAATCGCCCTGCCACCGAGTACCCTCGCGATCCTTCCCCAGTAGCCCCTGTGCTACTGTACAGCGACCCACGCCGCTCGTACTATGATGAGCCTCGTCGATCCCTGGTACGAAACTCTGCTGTTTACGACCAAGGACGAAACACTCATGAATATCGTATTGAGACTGCCAATAACGGGCGTCGCCGTGAAAGCTACTATGGGCAGACTGCTTCGACAAACTCCAGCAGCACTGGTTCGGAGGATAAATATAACAATCGAATGAATGCCGCAAAAGAATATCAGAACGAAGTTGCTGGTGAGGCACTACCCCTCACAGCCGAACGTCTGAGACAACAACGTCGTCTAGCTGGGAGCACTCGCAGCACAAAGTCTAGTCAAAGCAGAGATGAAAGCGACTACAGACAGTCCACGACAACAAAAACTACACGAAGCGGTGGAGAGGATGAGAACCTCACCATCAAAGTCGTTGGATCCGCAAAGCTGAATATTGGCAACACTCATGTAGAGTTTGGGGAAGGTGGTGAAGTCCACATCAACCGGCAGCCTAGTCTCCGAAGTGGGAGTGAGATGAGCTCTGATTATGGAGAGCGAAGACGCATCGATGATCGTGAGCGCAGACCTAGAATTGAGGATAGTCGTTCGAGCCGATCCAGGATGAGCTCGACTCGTAGATCCAGCCAAAGCTATATTCGCGAACGACCACGATACGTCCAAGACACGGACGAATATGAACGCAACGAATCCAATTTTTTCTGATAAACAAAATTTTATGATTCACGGCAACGATTTTTGGGATATTAATTTGAGCGCTACTTTACATTTGCTTTGCAGATTTCTTCCTCCTCTGCATTATTAGCTAGTCTTCATTTCTTTTCTTTTCTTCTCTGTGCTCATAGGGTGGTTTGCTTCCTCCTCTTTTGGCCTGGCTTCAAAAACGGAAAAGTTGAACCATATGATACCCAGAAAAGCATCTCGAGAAGCGCTGCGAGTTTTATTTCCTTTCTGTTGTGGCGAATGATGGATTGTTTCGATATGAATGGATGACCTGTATGATTTTATGACCGCGATACCTTTCTTCTTTCTTACCCTTTTCAGATATATGCGGTCATTCATCGATTCGAGAAGGAAAACTGGGCTTGGGAGTTTACAATTTGGGACAGACTATTTGTTGGAATTCATTTTCCTAGTGCTAGCGATGGCATGCTTGTGCGGAACTTTCTCGCATTGGCATGGCGTTTCATGAGCATTTTCATCTTCATTTCAACGGTTGGGGATAGATAACTGTGCAGTGCATATACTTTGTACAGGTACATGTCAATCCCGAGTTTCTGGGAAGGGGGTTAGGGCAAGACTCGAGGTCTCCTAGGAAGGATATGACTTGATTTCATTGCGATGAGATGGGCATTATGGGTAGCCTTGAGGAATTGGCTTGGAGATAGGTTTTCAGGAACTCGGATACCCCAGATTGGCTTATTTAGTCTTTAGAAAGAGTATCTAGCTTGAAATAAACAGAATCCTATCTCACCAGTACTGTCCCCTTCATTGAAACAAGATTGATACGACTGCCGCGTGGTGCCTGAAAAGTCAGGCATTTATCTTCCGTTGCCAGGGCAGATCGTTAGTGTTGTTTACTCTTGGCCGCTTATGGTGACGAGGTTGGGGAAATCAGTGAGGCTGGGAGACAATCAGGATTTTGCAGAGGCGAAACACAACCTACGTCTCCTATACTCTTCCTCTCTCATCTGCTTCTCCATCGCCTTTGCAAACATCACGAATCTAATCCACCACTTTCTGCGTTTGCAGATCAAGCAGCGGCCTACAGGCAAGGCTGACGGCATATCTCGAAGTCAATAAAGACATACATTCCAGTTAACGGATAAAGATCGCTCCGAATTCGTGGGTGGCTGAGGATCACATTCCTCATCCTCAAACCCATCCTCTCACCATGGCTCCCGTCCCAGAGTCTTCCATCACTTCCATCATCAAACGCTCCGCCCATTCCCTCTTCACACGAAGCGGTGCAATCCTCCCTCGCTCTACCGTTAACCCCTCCGCCGGCGTTACAGATCCCACCTCCATTCCCAACAAAGCCGTCTTCATCCTATTTGGCGTTCTCGGTGTTGGTTTCGTTTGCACTGGTATCTGGTTCTTCTTCTGGGCCAAGAACGGTGGTTTCTATTTCCACGATAATGATTGGGATGATTACAAGTCTACTGTGCTACGTCGAAAGGGTCCAAATGGAACCACCCTCAGCGGTGCTACCGAGAGTACAGACCTAGGCGGGGGCAGTGTAGTGCATGGCCAGAAGAAGTGGAGACGGAAGAACAAGAAGAGCGAGAAGAGTCGCTACAAGGACGACTTCGGAGAGGATGAGGGAAGCAGCATGACTGGTAGTAGTGCCATGAGCGAGGTCAAGTGGGCGCAGAATGAGAAGAACGATAGACGCAGCAAGCGAGGCCTCCGAGGTGGTCATATGGACGACGAGGAAAGTGTAATCGATGCTGTTCGTGCGTACCGTCATGAAAAGCCTGCTCGTGTTGGCGGCATTAATAAACAGCCCGACGGCAGCAGCTGGGATGGCTCCAATACTGATGCTCAAACCGACCTTCTATCTAACCGCGAAAAGACACCCACCAGCACGCCTACCAAGACCAAGAAGAGAGAGCGCAAAGACAGTTTCACGACCGCCAAGGGCGGAATCAGAAAAGTCATGCCTTCCACAACTGCAAACACAAGCACATCGTTCTGGTCTCGCAGCAATGCTTCTCAAGAACCCACACCCTCAGAAGATGACCGCATCAAGTCCGAAGCCAGGAAATTGCAAGAGAAGGGTCGTGCTGCTCAGCGTCGCGACTTTTCGTTCCAGAAAGGCGACGATTCAAGCACTGTAGCTGATGAGGCTGAGGAGCGACGTACTCGTCGTGAGGAACGACGTGCCCGCCGTCGTGCAGAGAGGGAAGCTCTCGTCCCTGGCAATTATGCTGAGAGCAGTGTTGGTGGTTCCGAGATTAGTGAGACGGGAACCAAGACCTATCATCATGTCATTCCAGGGCTTTCGTCGACTGCTGGAAGTGACTATGCCAGTGATAGACGAAAGCAGCGGAAGGGAGGCTATCGAAGAGGTGGAACCGGCAGCGATGAAGAGTAAGAGGGCTGGGTGGTGGTTATGAAATTGCATGATGGAAACATTGAAAGCGTATGACCTTTGGTATATTTGTCGGAGTTTGGAATTTAGTTCTCATTGTGCAAAGATGGTACGGAGGCTACTTGTTAGTGGTTTCTTCTCATGTATATGGTCAAGAGAATGGCATGTAGCGTAGCGATAATTCCTTTCTTATACAAACTGGCTCGAGGGAACACACGAAACAAATGAAATAGATTGCTTGATATTAGCAAAAGACCAATGGGGTATGATAAGGGGGAGTCACGAAAATGGATCATTGCCATGGCTAGATAATATCAAGAGATCTGTCCTCATCTTCGGATGGTGACATGAACCGTACAATTGTATCAATCCTTATTTTCCCTTCCTCTGATATTTACTTGCTCCAGCTGGTTCCAACCACACTGTTGCACGTCGTCACATTTCTATTGGTTTCTTAGTGCATACCAGTTTTGCCTGTAATACCAAGTTCACAGCTCGTTGGTTATCCTAAGTTTCTGTAGCCTTTTGATGCCTATTGGCGCTACCCTTACATATACTCTAATTTAAGTACTTTATTGCCCCTAGTTACATATTCTCTCCTTTTGGTGCATACTAGGACTGCTTTTATTGATATCCTTAATGCTGGTTGCGTGTTTAGAGCTTGCCTCTACACAACGCTGTTGCACATCGCTATATCGATAGCTTATTATTACATACCAGCTTTGACGTTTTGCTCGGAGCTAAGTCTACATATTTGTTCTTGTATAGTACTGTTGCACGTCGTCACATTTCTATAGGTTTTTAGTACATATCAGTCTTATCCCTCCTCTTAAGATCATCTCGTTTCGTGCTGTAATGTTGCATGTCGCTACATTTCTATAGCTTTCTAGTTCATATTAATCACGCTTATCGCTTCATTTGAACTCAGTACCTCGGTTCGGTTTCGTACCCCCTTGTTTTGGCTTACCGCATCAGTTCTATAGCCTTTTAGTAAGTTACATACGGGAATTATGACTATTTTATGTTCGGTCGCTAGGTGGTGCTGTTCGCGGCTATAATGGAGATTTTGTTGCACGTCTTCTTTTATGCCGAGTTTCTTAGCGCCTTGACTATCGAAATGCTTCCGCACGCGGGGGTTGGCACTCCACAAGTACCTGTGACAGTATGATTCTGTTGCAAATCGCAGCTTTGTCTTGCATCTTTAGCACACAGTGAAGACGCCCTGCTAGAGGACAGATCACCATTAAGAAGGGAATGTTCTGCAGCTTTGTTGCACGTCGTTGATATGTCTCAGTCGCTTAGCGCATCGCCGGCCTCTGTACTAAGTATGTCTATTTTAACATGTTATACACCGCCACTTACTCTAAACTACAAGGCCCCTCCTGTCCCTCTGCCACATATCGCTTTAGCACAAATTCCGACGATTCTGTTGCACATCGCAGCAATGTCTCACTGGGCGCTCACCTATTTCCCACTCGTTCGTTTTTTTGCCAGCCTTGAACTACTTGCGCGCCTTACAGCCATTAAGCTTTTGGCTACACTCGCCTACGTGGATCCACAGCATAGAATCCTTGGGCACCCTACCTTGCTTGAAGCGCCTTTTCACCTCATGAAAAAAACCCTTTCATGTCATGAGAAAGAAGTCCTTGTTGCAAATCGCAGGCATGTCTTACATTTCTTCGTTCGTGTCGAAAATCTCCTTGCCCAACTGCCTTACCTTAGTGATGCTGGCTATCGAATCTCTATTACCCAAGACGGAAAACGTTTGCAATGACATTCCTCCAAGCCGCTCAAGAATACCTCGCGGAAATCTTTGTTGCAAGTCGCAATTTTGTCTTACATCTCAGCCTGCCAGGACTCTCGCCTTTAGGAAGTTACCTTGCCTCCTTGGCTGCTACCTATCGAACGTTCGAGCTTCACGTATCTTAGAAGCATTCCACTGAAGAAAAAGTGGCATGATCTGTTTTGAACCATGCCCTCTTTCGTTTACTTAGTCTATGGCTAAATGGTTCTTGATTTGGAGACTGCAAACCCAATGCATTTCTCGCTTCGACATACGAAGGCAAAATCGCTCTTCTCCATTTGGGGGCTGCTCATGGCAGACAGCGCATGCCCATGCTGTCATTGTACTCCCAATAGTAGACAGTTTTCTTCCGGACATTGATAAGTGGTCATTTATCCGTCTAGCCAAGCTTGGGCTGGCGTTGCATAGTCTCGTTTGGCCGTAGAGCTGGATAATAGGAGCTTCTAGAAAGATTATGCAATAGGCACCAACCACTACCACATTTAGAGTTCAGTAGCCTCATCTTCGGAACAGCTCCTTTAATCTATAGTGCTTCTCTGCATGGGAAATACTTATAGTTGCTCATAGTGCTATTCGTTTTCAGCATGAAAGTAGTATACCACCAAGTATTGTTTTCAATGGTAGCATCCTGCCTGTTCAAATGCGACCCATAACTTCGACAACGCTTCACGCATGCATGGGTATTACCAAAGAATACATGCAGCTCTGATCAGGATATCAAGCCCTTCAGTCCAGCTTCGAGATTCCTCTCGCCGAGAACAATTTCCGCCTTGGGGGACGAAGCCATTAACTTAGAGCAAGTACACATGGAGCATCCACACACAATAGGCTGTGAGCGGGGATCTGGTCGAAGTCTGCGCAATAGTTTCAGACTGGGGTCTGATTGGGAGATTTTGCCTCGATTAACAGATTTGAGATTTGTGCGTCATTCATATTCTGCAAGTTATTCAGAGAGTGATGGTGGGATTCTCCTCTACTTGGGTACTTTCATGGTTACACAACGAGCTGCTGATACGGCCTTTCTTTCTCTGGTTCTTGAGATCATACACATTGCTTCTTCCCATAACACCCCTAGCGACAACGCCTGCATAGGAACTAAGGCACCCTCCTGCTTCTTCGTCTGTCATCCTCGGGTTGTGCCACATCCTGGTTCTTCCAGAAACTTGTCGTACAAAGTTCTGGACCTGGTTGCTGATTGATTGGAGATACTTCATCGATCAATTGATACCTGAGATCGCCCAGAATCTTGTAAACACGATCTGCGGTGAACAAGCAAGTCTGCAAGAACATTGTTGGAAATATTTGACATAAAGATGCACGTAGGTCCTTACTTAGTGCTAGTCGCTTACCGAGCCCTTTCTCTTTATGTCTAGAGCGACGAGCTAAGTAGGTAAGGCCTGTCATTATATACCGGGATAACGGTGTGTATAATAGTCACCTGCACCTTTGAAATGGGATATGGACTCTGTGTACGACGTTTTCTTGATGTGTTATCATTAAGGTGTCTTCGTAGACAGAACAGGAAGACGCATCGAACGATCTTGCATCTAAAAGGGTACAAATGGTGTTTCTAGAGGCAATCCTTAATTCTTGTTTTCTTACTACCGTCAAGTTTCTTGGACAGCGTTGCTTTCTAGGGCCGGCACATGATGCGACACAGAGGGTCGGGAATTGACCCATTCTATTCTGGTGGATGGAGAGCAGATCAAGCGATTTCAGGCGGCTCCTTCAATTGCGTAAAGTGGTCGTCTCCATCGGCTCTTAATTGATAAAGCGCCGGCCAACACCACACCACGGAAGATCTTTGACGGGTTTCCGACTGAGACTAGATACAACTCAGGGTCAGAGGCGGAGGGGGATTGAGAAGAATAGGTGCGTGCAGGAGGGGCCCTCTTATTATACGGTACTTGACGTCGGAAAAAAGCAAGGGTCGCAGCACACCCCAGCAGAAATCCTGCGCAAATTAGCTCAATCCTGTGGCTCCAGCACGAAGATACATCCGAGTGGAAACTATTGCTGCGAGGTCAAAACACGCTCCCGCCATACGTACCGATGGATTGCTCATCTTTCTCCGCATACTTGCTCAACAAGCTGCTTAGTGGGTATGATCCTGGAGGCAGGCCGGAGAAGATGGCGTGCGTCGTAGGGAGGCGGGCCGTGGAGGGTTCTTTCATTAAGTGGCATCTCCTTGCGATTGAGTGAAGGCCGTTTCTTGCTTTGGACTCTACTCTTTTGTTTTCGAACCCTATTGACGTTATTACTGTTACTGCTGTGGCATTTAAGGTCTAAAAAAGCCAAGATGGATTTGCCGTGGCTCGATTCGCCTGTGTTGCTTCACTCGTCACGAGCCGATAAATGTACGTTGACAGCGGCACAATGCGCATTTAGACGTGGCCACTGGAGATACTGGTATGTCATTTCTTCGGTTTTCATCGGCGCAGAGACTTACTTGGGTGCAGGTATCAAGCAGATCATGTTTTCGGCCACGCGACAATCTACTTCATTTGTGCTGTCGTCGGGATATTCACCATTTCGAACATCCTCTCCAGATTATCACGGTCGCCGAAAGGTAACGGACTAAGAAGTAATGGGTTATGGCAGCGTTCTGTCGCCCTTTCACGATACAATGCTTACAGGAGTTTCCATCTTCGCGGGCTGAATTGGTTCTCTCCTTCCGTTGGTGTTATGTTGTTGGGAGTCTGCGGAGCCGTTTACTTCTTTGGTACGTTTGTATTATGTTATCTTGGTAGGGAGACAACAACTTGCATACTGATCTGTACTCAGCCCTTACATTGGGTCCTAAGCCTTACTACTGGCCGAACACGAAACACCCATCAGTGTCTTATGGAGGCTCGCCACCTCTCGCAACCCGGACTGGGTGGATGTCATTGGCACTTCTGCCGTTCGTAATGTAAGATCTCAAGCCATTGCTCTCTTGGCGTAACTGATGGCTTGAAATAGGATACTGTCTTCCAAAGCAAACTACATTACTCTCTTCACGGGAATCTCTCACGAAAAGCTTCAAGTCTTCCACCGGTGGGTAAGCTGGACAATGTTCGTGCTAGCTTTGGTACATACATTTCCCTTCATCATCTTCCACATCACCTTTAAACAGGACATGATGATGCAATGGAAAATGAGCGTTGTGTACTGGACAGGTGTAGCAGCACTGATTCCTCAAGCATGGCTGAATATTATGTCTATCGGACCAATAAGGTACAATCAATATGAAAACCGAAGGAAACTATTACTGACAGCTCATTCAGAAATCGTTACTACGAATTCTTCAAATCTTTCCACTATATCGCAATCATTCTCTTCATATTTTTCCTATTCATCCACTGCGATTTCCGCCTTACGTCCTGGGACTACTTTATTGCATCTCTCACTCTTTATCTAAGCACTCTCTGCTACAGCTTTGGACGAATGTTCCTCCGAAAGATCAATCACGTTCCATTCTTACGCCATACGCATCATGCGTCTCTACTTAACCTACCAGATGGTACCATCCAACTCAGTGTTCCTACAACTATGACCTGGTCTGCCGGACAGCATGTGTTCCTCCGGTTTTGGGGTCTCGGAGTCCACAGCTTCTCTACCCACCCTTTCACCATATCTTCTCTTCCATCTTCAGGGTCGATGATCTTCTATATCAAGCCACACACAGGCGGTCTTACCGAACGTCTTCACAATTTAGCAAGCCAAAGCAATGGGAACAAAGTTGCTGTCTCAATTGATGGACCATATGGCCACTCGAGCGTAGCCCAGACGTTATCGACATATGATAAAGTCCTTCTTGTTGCCGGAGGCAGTGGTTCCACTTTCATTTTACCAATTCTGGAAGCTTTGGCTTTCACTCCTGGACAGAGGACAATCAAGATGGTTGTTGCAACAAAGTCCACAAGCTCTTCAACATGGTTCGTGGATGCCGTGTCTCAAATTCTCAGCCAAAGTTCTCCACAGCATGGCGCCAATACTAAAGTTCAAGTCTACATCACCTCACCGGCCTCCACTCCAACGGACACAGGATCGTCAAACTCAGATTTGGAAAAGGCCCTGACGGCTACCGCAACTTCCAAGCCCGACACGGGCAGTGATATTAGCAGCAACGTGGAAGCTAAAAGTACTGAACAAATAAGCGTTATCACCAATCAGGGTCGTCCTGATCTCAAAAAGATCATTGCAGATCAGAGTGGAGATGTAATATTGGGCATTGCTGCTTGTGGGCCAGAGGAGATGATGCTTGATGCAAGAAATGCTTGTGCGGATGCTCAAGTTGCTGTTCTGGCCGGTCGCAAGAAGGAAGTCTGGCTGCATTGCGAAAGTTTTGGCTGGTAATATAAATATTACTAACGGAACAACAAAAGAAATACAAGATAGCAAATTCCATAGAAAATTAATACGAATCCTTACTTCAAATTAGTATTATTTATGTGTACTCTTAGTACTGAACGGCAGATGAAGCGTGGGGCATAATTCGATATCACTTATTGGATCCTTCAACTATAGCCAGCTCTTTCGTTTGCTCGACTCAAAGCAATCTGGTAGTTTCCATCGAGCAAGAGCTTGTTATTATTTACATCGATAAAAATGCATTCCAGGTGTTCATATTTCAATTTCAACAACTAAGACACAGGCAATTTTCAATTTAGATTTCGAGGATCGTTTTAGAGCAACTGCAAGCCAATATATTGGGACAAGTAGTAAAATTGAAACCAATTCCGGTCCTCCGCCAGTCCTTCCAACTAATTATCCATCTAAAAGAAATATCTTACAGAAAACACGCGATGAAACAGACATAACTCTGCTCGGATCATCACAGCAGCACCAAAAGCGGTATGGCTGGCTGCCTCTGAATTTCATTTTCCAAGCCAAACCAAACCCACTCGTTTCAACGAAGTAGGTCAAGTTAACCACAAGAACCGTTGACGTTGGTCTCTCCAATACCATCGGGGTACCTTTTGAAGAGATCATTGGTATAGGTGACTACGCAAGGCCTGTGAGTCATATCCTTAACATGCTCTCTCAACACAGCCTCGATCTCGTCGCGGGTCAAGAGCGTTCCAGATTTGGTGCACTTGTAGAGCAAGTGTTCTTTGTCAGCAAAGTACTCCTTGAAGCGGGCGGCATTGGAATCAATTTGAAGGCTTCCATAAGGCGGTGCCTCCAAGCTGGTTCCTGCGACAATGGCATCCATAGTCTTGCCCATGCCGGGAATCTGGCAATCGCTTATACCACCCTTGAGAACAGGGACGTAATCCTCCCCATTTTCAGCGAGGGCGTAGCCCTGGCTGCTAGCAGCAAGTTCAAGCGCCCCAGCAAGTATCGCGTATCTTTTGAGGCCATTGAGCTCGTGGTCAAGCTCGGCTACCCCGTAGTATTTCTTCGCTTTCGAAGTCAGCCGATCGCCGTAGGCATCCGCCGTTATCAGGGCCAGATCCTTCCCAAGCGCTAATCGACAGTAGAAGCCCTCTTCGCCTTGAACAGCTGGTCTCTTCTTCAGACCCTCGGGGATAGTGACGGGGACTAGAAGATGATCGATATTAGGCTTGCCAGCTTCAGGAGCTTTGGCTTCATCTTCAGCAGGCTTGGAATTCTTTTCTGACTTCTTGGTCTTTGTAGAAGACTTTGGAGTTTTTGCATTGGTGGATTTGGCCGACTTGGTCGATTTTGGAGTCTTGGGGGTCTTGGACTTAGTGACCTTGGAACTCTTGGTCTTTGGAGTCATGGTGCTAGTGGCTGCAATTCTTGCGGATCGACGTGGTGCCAATACTGTCTCTGACATGTCAAGGACTAGATTAGGGAGATATGGTAAAATGAAGATTTTGGAGGTAGGCAAACTTCGAAAATCGGAGCGGAGAGCGAATGCGCTGAGGTAAAGAAGAAAAGGAATAACATCAGGTGGAGAGGATACGAGGATCTTTATTTACCACAGAAACCAAAACAAAGAAAGGACTGAGCATTCCCAAGGTAAGACAAAAGACGCTCTCGCCATTGCCGCAAGCGAGCAACTTCGTCTCTAGCGAGGAGATTACACGCCACCCTTCACCGAGACTGAATTCTTCTTTGAAATTATGTCTGGAGAGTTTCCCAATCTGGAAAGGATAATTCATAGATTCCGCTTTCGTCTCTGCGGTTCTTTATAGAAATAGTCACGGGCGCGAACAAAGGAGTAGAGATTTGTGATCATCGGTAGGGCTAGAAAATGATGCTTTTCAAATATTATAAAATTAGAAGAGCTGCATCGGGAGCATTCCTAATCACATCAAACTAACTAATCTGTTTTCGGACTTTCCTTTGTTCTTCTACACACTATGTGCTCAACTAATATTATCTTTCTACAATACAACGCCCTTTACTTGCTTCAAGTTCTTCACGTTAACGTCACGCCAGACCGCAGTAGCGGCAATAGCCAATATCAGAACCACGGTGGAAGCGATCAGCATCAGCTTCTGAGTCTCGCCATATGATTTCTGGATTGCAATACGAGTTGGAGAACCAACCTCATAGGAGAGTTGCACAACAAGGCTGCCATAGATATCGGTAAGATTGCCAATAGACTCAGCAGGAAGATTCTGGGCCAGCTTCTTGGGGAAGACGCCAGTCCAGATAGCACCGGCTATGGTCTGTCCAATCGCACCACCAACATTTGTGAACATGGCCTGAACTGCAAGAACAACAGCAACATATTGATGAGTTGTTACTGCCATAACTGCAACCTGCTCGCAAATGACGAGTGCACCACCGCCCAACGCAATAAATATTTGACACATGACAATGTATCCTATATTGCTGTCTGGTTGACGGAACTTAATCATGAGGCCACATCCGAGAATCGTCATTGGAAGTCCAAAGTAGAGGGCAATCCATTTAAAGCGACCAGTGACTCTGATAGCAAGTCCCACAACGAGAGCCCAGAAACAAGAGCCGATGCTGTAGATGTTGGTAACATAGCTTGCCTTGGTGACGTCGAGATTGTTGACTACTTGAATGAATGAGTAGAAGTAACTGTCCCAGATATAAAACTCGACGAAGAGTACGGCACCGAGAATGCAACCACCAAGTACGGTTCGATCACTCAGGAGCTCAAATGGGATGAAGCACTTCGGCGCGAAAAACTTCTCATATAGAGCAAAACCAATAATGAGTAGACCTCCAATGACAATCATGCAGATAATTGTGGCAGACTTCCATCCATGGGTCGAGTATAGATTGAAAGACAGCAGGAACATCGCCAAGCCTGCAGCGAGGATAAGGACTCCAACGATATCGAATTCGATAGCATAGTATGCGATGGATTGGAGAGTGGTACGATTACTTTCTGTCTTTGGAAGTAACCCAGCCTTCTTAGCCTTATGTGTGTTCCAGGCCATCAAGAAGTACAACGGCGAACACATGACTGGCGTAATGATGGCAAAGGTACCAAATGCCCATCGCCATCCAGAGGTTTCGAGGAAGCTCTGGGCAATTGGACCACCAATCCAGACTGTAACAATATAAGGCGAGGAGACAAAAGCGAAAGCAAAACCTCGATTTTTAAGTGCGGATGTATCGGCGATGAAGATGGACATGGTAAAATTCATTCCATTGAATCTGTGAAAGGGACAAATCATTAGCTTCGGCCGAGGAAGTATATCCGCGGAACAGGGTAGAGGGAATCAATAGCACATACCCAACCCAATAGAACACTTGAGCAGCAGCATATGTAGCGACGTTTTTGCAAGCAGCCATCATAATAAGACCAAGTGTCGCGATAATAAGCATAATGAGAAAACCTTGTGGGCGTCCCCAGAGATCCAAAATCTTTGCCAATGGCAACGACCACAGTCCTCCGATAAGACTAGACATGATGCCTGTCGTTGCCGTCAAGGAGTGCTCGTAGAAAGAACTAGTAACGTAGGCGCTCAAAGAGCCCGTGGCACTCTGCTGCATGGCATCTACAAAGTAAATGATCCAAATGCTCCATGACAGTTAGTAGATAGTTAATCGTGACGAAAAATCTTGACTCACAAGATATATGCCAGGTATAAGTCTCTTTTTGACCAAGTGGAAGTTAATGCCTCCACCTTCTTGACACCATCTTGAGCGTCTTGTGTGAAACCTTCCACCTTTCCATCGCTGCCGATGTGCACATCTGATGCAGATGAAGCGGAAGAGTCGACACCGATTTCCTGGGCTTCTTTGTTGAAAGAGGGGGATGTTGTATGCTCCCTGGTCGGAGCTATAGGGTCCTCCCTTGCAGAAGAGAACGGAATCTTCATCTTGAAGATCAGCTGGAGAGATTGAGTTAACAGTGAAATTCCTACAGCCCAAGATCGAGGTCCCTTTATGCCAGTGAGGAGTTCCGAGGGATGGCTACAGAGCAACTCGGGAAGGCCGCATGCTCAAGTATTAATACTCCTACGTAAAGCAAGTTGCATGCTTGCCGCTAGCATCCTACGACGCGGAAACAAAAGCAGATCAAGGATCTCGCCACAACCCTCAAATACACCCCATGGCAACCCGACATCGGGTTGGACTTGGCGAATAAGCATTGGACAGGAGAAGAGGCTTCATGTGGCAATGCATGGTCAGAGAAATCTAAGGTAGGAAAGTCGTCCGGAGGCTAAGGTTTTATTGTCTTGGTCACGATCCAGCTCCATCTAATCTAATCTAATCGATGGATCAGATAAAACCAGACTCCTGATCCTCACCACACAGCGTCCACAGCGGGAACAGGCGATGCATCACGCAGGTCACGCTATCCACAATCCTCGAATGGTGGCTTCACACGAGCTCAGCCTTTGCTGAGAGAAGCTACATTGCCAAGAGGCTTGAGAAGAAATTTTCCCACCATTTCCGATTGTGATGCCGGGCCTTATGCCACACCCTTCGGTAAATTAAGACTAGACAACCTTCCGCGGCACAAGCGCTTCCAAGGGATCGATGCTTTGCACGAAGCAAGCAGATGGATAGCTTCAGGTCTGGCTTATGTTGTCGGTGAGCATACTGTTTTCGTCCTTTCTTTGGGAAAATTCGACGCCATCCATGTCCAGTATGCTGCTCATCCTTTCAAAAGCCATTGGTGCATAACTGTGATCGCGTTATGGCAGCTCCATGTCGACAGCATGTAAAGGTTGCGTAGAATGCTCGGGCTTTCCACGAAATTGGCTCGTCTGCCCCGCTGCAACTAGTGCTCGACAGGGATACATCACGCTTATTCAATGATACTCCGTAGGTCTATGGTTGACTTTCCATATCTCCCTTGCCTTTTCTAGAACTGACGTGGATTGGAACACCACCGCGAAGATTCTTCGTCTGGCTAATTGTAATGGGTAGTGAGCTCCTTATACATTGCCAAATCTAAACGTCAGAGTTGAATATGTAAAGTGGAGGTTGATCTAGGCAAAGAACTGAGTGAAGCGAATGAGCTTCAACGAGCTCTAAATAAGCAACTCGTACTCAAGGGCGTTCTCACCCCCTTGTCTGTCGAAGAAAGTCCTCATTAATCTGACATAATCGTCAGGTTAGATATGGCATGCTTCTCAATTGGTTCAGTTGAAGTCACCAAACAAATCGTCATAATCAAAAGATTCGGTGTTGAAATTTCTCTAATATGCTATTCATAGTTACAACCAATTCACAGGTGCTAGGGGAGTTGTGTTGGCAGACAAACAAGACTGCTCATGAGATTTGCTGCCTTAATGGCAAAAGCACGTTGGCGAGGATTGCGACGGACAAGGGGATACCACCGAACGAATCTCGGGACTCCAGGGCCAGTGAGAAGCGGTGGGTAGGTTTTGTCGGCGGCTTGCCCATAAAGCCTCTAAGAGATACGACGCTATACCCGATATTTCCCGTGCATATACTCATGTCGAAGACGCATATCCACTTCTCCAAGGACCCTCACTTCTTCATATATGCTTAAAGAAGATCAGTAGAGGCTATATAAAACCTTATACAGACCTGCAAGCTCCCAGAGCAACTCATAGTACTACTGCGTGTTCGCAAAAAATCCTCCTTCTTGAAGAAGAAAGCATACTGGCGCACCGACGGAGACAAGACTATACCCACCGAGGCTTGTGAGCGCCCAGCGTCGGCGGAATTGACTGGCGAAAGATCCTCAAGTGATAATCTTATCAGATCCTCGACATGCAACAGTTTCCGAGGAGGCGTTTTCTGACCCATCGACAGAACGGGGGAGGTGCGGACCCTGACAGAACACGGCGAGAGACGGGGGTTCACGGCAAGCTCCGACTGTGCAATCCCGAAAATTGGACCAAAATCGGCCGACGGAAAACAAATTGTGTCTAGAATCGATTGCTTCGTGTTGAGTCATCAACGCTCTCCAGCACGAAGACTTGATGTCGCAGTCTTGGGATCGTTGAAAACTCTGCCATCTCATGGAAAAGTTAAACGCTGGTGGTTCTCGAGTGTCTAGGGAGGACAATCCGCAATCCGCACGCCAGACTGTGGTAATTTGCCGGGACCATGGGGTGAGAACCTTCTCGTGCAGAAGTGTGGGATGCTTGCACGTATGGAGACCGGGGAATGGACTGCATGTGGCCGGGTAATGAGAAGGACACTAGCTCCAGTAAGCAGGAGCATATGCTATCTTCTAGCATGTTATGCTATCTGATCTTATCTCCTCTTCGCCTAATCACCACGGAACATAACATACTGTGCTGTACGACGGAGTTATCAGATCGTGCAAACCTCTGAGGTAAATGGTTGATACTGCAAACCACACGGCTCTGATCGAACCATGGCTGAATAGGCAAGCAGTTCTTTTGAATCGTATAACAGCAGGTAGGCTGTCAGTTACCCAATCTAGAATGTTACTGGAGGATCATGGACAGACTGCAAAGAACGCACTGGTACTGTAGAAATGAAAAGCCATGGTGGTACAACGTGCACTGAATCGCATGCATTACATTAAAGGGTGTCCTTTTTCCTGTCGATACTCTGGGAGCTGCTCCATGCTGACAAGTTTCATGCCTTTTTCTCTTTTCGGAAAAGTAATTCTTGGCATGCTTGAGCATCAAGAGCAGAATGCAACACACTCGGTCGTGCTTATTTAGCGAATGGAGAATGCCCGTCTACTCCATATAGAAGAGACGCATTGCTCTACAAAACCCTTCCATTATATACAATGATTCGAGATGTAAGGGTAACATTCGGGAAGAGACCAATCCTCTAAGACTGTTTACTACGCCAAAGGCATACCAGAGGAGATGCGAGAACCTTGACTTTGAAAGAGTTTCCAGGAGGAATCAGCCACGTTGGAGAAATCGCCCTAAGCACTTATTTTCCGGATCTCCAACGAAACTAACTAATTCCCCGGCCTGTGTATTACAGAGTGTACCTTAATTTCAACGCTTCGACTATCGTAGGGTTCACAAAACCTATTCTGTTGAAACCCCGGATCAAAGTCAATTGCACCTCGCACTAGTGCTCCAAGCGGCATAGTAGAGCACTCGCAGAAACAAATGCCATGAACCCCATCTTCATCCTCCATCACTATCTTGTTTCTTCTTGATATAGACATAGTCTTGATTCAAGTGCGCCTTACACAATTCCAGACTCCAGGCGTTCTGTTTGCCGGTCTACGCGATGCGGGTGTGTAGATCTGGTTCAGCCCAGCCTTCTAGCCTTGACGATCTTGTCGCCCTATTTTCAGCAATATAGAGCAACAGTTATGCCATTGTCACGCTCGGATCCCAGCTCCTGTCTATTCAAAGGCCGGAATGATCAGACGAGAGCGCATTAGTAGCCGCGATATGGAGTCGTTAACATGTAGGCACGTCGTCGCACTTGCGGAGACTCAGGGACCCTGAGGGTGCTTGCATACGTGCGCCTCTACGGCTTTTGCCATGGGTGTTGGCGCAGCTTGTGTGGACGACTGCCAGCATAAAAAAGCAAATATAGCTGTCTCGGTTTCATAGCCAACGCTTTGGGAAGCGTTTCTAATGCGCTTTTACCGCACCTCTATGGGTAAAACCATCTGATCTCTGCCAAGCCACAAACATAGCCAATAATCTAGTGGTCCAAAGCCTAACCGAAGGGCCATTGCAGCAAGCATAATGGCTGAGGCATGCGAAGCTGTCGTGCTCGTTCTTCGGTACGCCTATGTCAGACGCCAACTGTTGCGGCGACGATATCCAAGCGTTGTGCGCCTCGTCACCCATCTGAGGCTCGACGCCGCCATCATCTGTATCTTGCAGTCCGAAGACTTCAACAGGGATGCCTTCCTCACCACGGCCTACTACAAAACTACCGATCCATCTGAAAGTGCTGACCATGATTTACCGCGTAACACTGCGATCGGTTGCTCTCTGAAACTGCGATACAGATGGCAGGTCACTCGTATCTCGCTGTTGGAACGGATTTCTGGATTTCCCCGTAAGCCTTTGGAGAAGTTCCCCCTTAAATATGAACTGTGATTAACATCATGCTTTCGTGATGCGAGAGGAAGGTCAAGACAGAGGTTGACTTTGCCAAGTGGCAAAGATGCAGCGAGTGTGTGAGGTAGCTACTGTAGCTTTTGGCAGCCTCAACACAGACAGACACGATGTTTCCAATTGGATGGGTACAGTGTACACTTTCCGCCTTTGTTTCAATCTTTGGCAGTGTCATAGGCACAACCGGCGAAGCAGCTTGTACGTACACCCCTGTGACCAATCCGAAGCTGGGATGGCTTATGCATATTGGGACAAAGCCCACCATGGTCTTTTTTTGTTTTTACGTATGCGAAAGGCACGACATCGGTACAATGCGAAACCTACCACAGTTGAGCCTCAGAACTGCGGTAGCCTCGAGTATAGCCGCTTTATGCAAAGTGGAAAGACCGAAGGCATGCTCGCGTCATGTGTTTCTTGTCAAGGCCTCGCCCTATATCACCATTCACTACCCCACGGCACAGCTTCTGACCTCAGATATTATCCAGGTCAAAGCTCTCTTTCCAGCGCACTGAGCATTTGCTCATATTCTCACAATTTGGTCTCGTAGATCGGGCACCAATTTCCTTTGTTATATATTTTTTTTTTCTTAATGTTCCGCCGAAGACGCAATCAATAATGAGCAATGGATCATATCGCCGACATGATAGCAGTGGAGGGACTTCTTCAAGTTCTGGGAGCAATGGTCCGGGATTTGGACCTGGAGGGGGTGGAAATGGGGGTGGAGGTGGAGGCGGCTTTCAAGGCGGTCTTGGGCCACCACCGACGACGACCTTTATGATGCCTACGGGCATGCCATCAGCATCAGATGCAGCTGAAGCTTCCGCCGCTTCTGCAACCGCCACCGAGCAAGCTCTGGGAACGACTACTGCCGTTGCGTCCTCGATTTCAGAGAGTACGGATGCAAACAGCACAAATTATACGGCCATGGTCATTGGCATTCTCGTAGTCTTGTTTGTATTTCTCATCCCAGCGGCTTATCTTGTACACCAAAGGATCAAACGAAAGAAGGATCACCGCAGATCTATTGGCGGTCTTTCTATGCGCTCAGGGGATCTTCAATGGTGGAAACAGCAGGAAGAACCGCCGAAGCCCGTACATCAATGGTGGAATAGGCTTAAGTTCTGGCAGAAAGAAAACGAAAGTGTTGATATGGAATCCAATGCTGGGTCTAACAAGCGCTTTAAATACATGAACGAGCTTGCGCTTCAAAAGCCTTCTTCGGTCCACCGATCAACCAAGAGCCCGTCCAGATCCGCCTCTGTTTATTCTACCTCTACATATCGTGAACCCATGACGCCTCCTATACCGGCCAAGCATCCGCGACGCTCCATCTCAGTTTTGACGAGGCCCGGTCTGGCGGCTACCCGAAGCAGCCAAATGCCTTTCTCTAATCGTGCAGAATTATACAACTCAAATGCCGATTCAGGATACCAGTCTGAGCTTGGAATCAGGAAAGATTTGCGGCTGGCGAGGTCCAAAAGCGCAGCTCTGCCTCCAAGGACTATGTCAGACCAGTCACATATCCATCCAGCGCTACGAACTAATTTTGTTAATGATGAGCCAAGACCTCATTCAATGCCGGAATTAGACGACAGTGATGACGAACTGAGCGAGAGGGAAAGGCAGCTGCTGTTGAAATACAAAGGCCCGATACGTTTCGGCATGGGCGTGCAAAAGAGGATGTCGGTGGAGTCAATCTTCCCTCTACGTTCCGCACCTGCCCTGGGGGTGGCGCAAGCCGATGTCTTGATTGGCATAGTCGAAAGTACAAAAGAGGAATATTTGGGCGACGATGAGACCGTTAAAGGGGAGGAGGTAATGCCTGGGGGGTTTGTGGTCTGACTTGAGTTTTGATTTGCTTTTCTTTTTCAGCGCTTATACCCGGTGTGTACATGTTCTGAGACGTTCTTAACAAAAAGAATGGGTTGGAAACTCTATGGATTGGAGTATCGAATGCCCTTTTGGTTGCTTTGAGCAACGAACTCATTGATTGGGTGGTTAACTACACCCGATTCATACTATGTAAATACATTAACCTTCAAACAAATAAACTACTTCATCAGGAAATTCTCTCATCAACATAACGTCATAATAATACATCTCTCACTCGATTGAGCATCTTCATATAGGATATATCGAGTAAGGTGATACTTCCTCAAACAAAGCCAACCGTCTCCCTCGCATGCCCAAATGTCGCAAGTATCCTTGATAGCAAAGGCTTTCTTAAGTGACCTCATTAAGTGACGTTATCTCTCGCGATCCCAATGGCGAAGGGTAATAGAAAACTTTTAAAGCACTAAACAGTCAAAAATCCGCCTCAGGTCCCGTTCTCACCCTCTTCGCATCGAATTCGGATATTTAAGCATGAAGATGTCCGGGTCAGCCCGTTAACACCAGTCATTCTCATCCTATATCCCCGGAAGCGGAAGCCCGCTCGACGTCATTGGTCAGCAAGTGAGTTTGTAGATGATATTCGCAAAGAGACGGAGAATCGGATAGGATAGCTCGCAACGTGTGTTTGGGAAGAAAAAAGCAATAGGTTAAGCATTAAATGTCCGGCCGGGATAGTTGCGAGCTGGTGAGGCCAAGCCCGCAGGGTTGTGACACCTCGCTAACTCGGATGCACTAACAGCACCAACGCTCGCTTCACTTTGGGGATGGCATTTATTGTTACGGGATGATCTTTCGGACTTTAACACCTGAAGTGGAGAGACATTAAGCTAGAGCGCAGGGGTGGAAAGATTACTAGGAGGCTGATATATGTCATTTACGTGGTTATCAAGCTTTGGTGTCTGATAGCCTGGATCAGATAGATAGTACTTGGTCCGTTCTAGTGATCTGCTCCATTGTTTCGTATCAACCATACCATAGTATGGTATCTAACTAGAATTTGCGACATGCAGCGGCATTGTTCCATCGATTTTGACGTTGGAGTCGTGCCTTTTCGGACAGAATAACCAAAGTCAGTTGACTAGCAGGAGCTTCACATGCATCCTCGTTCAGAATCACTCGAGGCACAGTCACATGAAATCCGTGTGCGTATACCATTTGTATTATAGCGTCGTTCAGATTTGGAACATGCATCTCAATAGGGCTTATCAAATCAGCGACGTGCTGAGACCACCGATGATATCATCTGTCGTCGAGCCGCTGTCAAGTCTCGCAGACTTCTGAGTTGCGATTAATCTATGGTTAACAGTTAAGCGTACCATTTTTGACATAAGTAGCAGCGTGCAGGGGGGAGAGGGTTCGGTTATGCGAAAATCGAACAGCTTTCTCGGCCACACGGGGATATTCCAGAAATGCTAAGCTTAAACATAGGTAAGAGGTGAGAGCTAAGCAGAGCGAGATCCATTGATTGCATCGACGCCATCACATGACTCGGCTTGGCCACGGGTGTGAAACCGACACAAGCCAAACACAACTCGCCCAGCATCTTGGATTCGGTGGCGAGAGAAACTGGGAAGCATTGTCCCGAAGAAGAAGGCCAGACCTGGCGCCAAGAGAATGGCTGGCTCCGTCTCTGTACATGTGATCCGGAGCACCGTCAAAGTAGGGCAGGAGGGCGGAGGGCAACGAAACTTTGTTGCACGTCGATATTTTTCGGCTCTGGCATGGTTTTCGGTTGCGAGGGTGGGTTTTCGGATTTGGCCCGGTTCAGCGGCCGTTGGAAGGGCCAGCCAGTAGGCAGGACGGGGCCAATCACGAGGAGAATGTCGCTCAATGGGAGAGGTATCCAAACCTTGTTGCACGTCGCATTCTGCAGTTCATGGGCTTTTCATATACGGCTCGTTTCCTGGCCATTTCCGATTCGTTGGCCATCAGCTAGCGAGTTGCTGACGATGCACTTCCTCAAGACCTCCATCGGTTTCTCCCGAAGCCCGCTGCTCGTATTCAGCTAACCCATGTACAGTAGACCGCTGCTAGCTCTCTTATCTTATCTTGGGGGTCTTGTCAAACTCCTGGTGTGCTGTAACCTACATGAGAAATTATATCGCTTTGAGTTGATGCTTCTATATATTTTTCTCTTGCTGTCTAGTATCTCTACTTCCTGCTGCACCTACAATCAAGGTCTCGTTATCCTTTGAGGTATATATATGACCATTAGCTTCTTCCAACTTACACTCCTCTCCAAGTTATATCCATAGGAGCATCAAATCTCAACCGAGTCTTACGAATATTTGTAGAGATATTCCCTCCGTTCCTAGCAAATAACAGGTTGAACCTCACAGTCCTTTAATCGTCCCATTCTCACCACCCATCTTCATGACCAAAGCCACCATCTTCCCAATATCCAGACTGTCTAGCCCGGTGACAGGATCCCGGAATATTGCAGCATTCCAATCTGCATTCAGGGCGATAAGCGGTCCAAGAGCCTCCCGAATGACTTGTCCGGTGAACCAAGATGCTTTTCTGTTGTGAATCATGAGATGTGAGCAAAATGGGGACATGGGTGACACCAATGCGATCTTCGAGTGGAGGGGCAGAGTACTGCATTGTCCTCAGAACCTCAATCTTGCTTTGGGGATGCTTATACCAAGTAGAACAAGCGGCAAACATCTTGTTTGCTTTTTCAACTGTTGTATTGAACCGAATACAGGGGCCATCGTTCTTGATATGTGCTGTCGGAGTGTTGCTCTGCTTGAGCGAGTCCATGGCACTTGAATGGAACTCCACATCGGGGCTAAGGAGTCTTTGCGCTTTGTGTATGGATTTCTTTGAAGAGCGATTGAAACTTGGAACGAGTGATCTAGAGATACCTGCCGTGCATGAATCCCTGGTGTTGGCGTAAATCTGAGATTGTCGACTTGCTGGAGACTCCCAGCAAGCCAAAGACTTAGCAATAGTAAATGAAAGAATTGAAAGAGATGATGGAACTAGCATCTTTATTACAGTGAGTATGCAGTAACCCCTGAGGAATTGCTATGCACAAAAAAGAAAATCGAAATCTTGGCGCATTAATAAATATAGATGGAAAGGACCAGAATTAGTGTCCAGAAAGTAGCAACTTAGAGTGTCCCAGAATCTTTCAAGACTTCTAATGGTCGGAATCGATCCTCTGTGTCAAGGTAGCTCCCAAGGGATCTCAGAGTGCCATTTCTTTAAGCTTTGTTCCAACCTAGCCGCCAGGCGTCATGTCGAGTATATCGGAATGGTGATGCAAAATGCCGATTGGAGACTCAAGCCCTGAAAATAGAACAACCAGAAATCTCCCTGGCCTTTATGTGCTGAGTGCCAATAGCGGAGAACAATCCGTACCTCATGATCATCTGTAAAAAATGCTCAATGGAACACGGCCCGTTCCAGCAGAATGATCATCTAGACAATCATGTTTGAAGCAACTGCTAATTTTTGGGAAATTGATAACACAACAGCGAAATAAATTAGACCATCCCTTGCCTACGTATAAGAAACTCGGGTAGAGAGCAGCTCAAATAGAACCAGGAAGTTAATCTTCACTTGGGTCAAGAACAATCCAAATCGTAGCTTTTACATATGGTTGATGTTTCAACGCTTAAAACTCATCGCTGCCCAAGCCTTCTTCTCTCCCTATCGCGTTGATCAGCGGCCTCAACCACTGCACTTGGAAGGTTTGGAGTGCTTCCTGCCCCAGAAGCAGCGTCCAATTCTCCACTCTTCTCCAGGACCTGAACACCCCATCTGGGGGGTTGATCTGTTAGACCAGGATACAGATCCATGGGCAGAAAATCCCCGACTTCGTCTCTAAAAGCACTCCGTTCCATCATGTCGGCATCATGTACTTTCTTCACCTGCTCCATGGCCTTCTTCAGAATACTCTTCACTTTCTCTTCGGACTGCTTCCGTCGATCAACCTCGAGGATCAGGCCATCGTAAGAGGAATGGTAGTTCTCGTAGAAGATGCGCATCCCCTCCAATTCTTCCATCTGTGCACGCATTCCGTCCTTGATTTCTTCCCAACGATATCGAAACTCTTGTGAAGCAATAATATATGAAGGTAGATGAGAAGAAACAACCTCCAGTGACGAGTAAGCATTAGTCGTCGCTCTATATGCGGCCTGAAGAGTAGCAACTTGTTCGAGGATGCTCTCATGCTTCGATTCCATATCTGCAGCCCTGTCTCTCAGCTCCAAAACAACATCCTCCACCTCGTTTGAATCGTTCTCGAGGACCGCAAGCATTTCCAGTCGTTCCTCCTCGGAGATGGGAGCCTCGTGAACAGATTCCGACTCTGTGTTCATGACACCAGAAACGGACACAGGCTCTGCTCCTGGAGGCGGATGTGACGCTGCATGGCGAACAGCAGCATATCCCCCCTCTGTATGTCTAATGGCGTTGACACAAAGATCGAAATGCTGGACAAGGGAATCAAGAAGTGATGCCATCTCTTGGGCGTGGATTTCAAGATCGTGAAGATGCGTGGGTATTTGTGTTTCGCTCGATAACAACTCGGATTGAGACTGGGAAGTGGGCTGTTTGGGATGGGACATTGCAGATTTCAGCGCGCGAAGGTCATCGTCAAAAGCAAGTATCGAAGTATCGAAATCTGTTTGCGCTTCCTGCAGTATTTTTAGAAACAACAATAAACCGTTCATTTGGGATAAATACTTGTGCCTCCTTGATGGATGCTTTGAGGGCATCCTGCATGCTTTCTACTCCTTGTTCGTGCACAAAGTCCAGTAAGTTCCGAGGATCCTCATGTGGCGGTCTAAAGGCAGCCTCGACAATTGTAGACCTCAAGGTATCCATGGTCGATTCAAGACGAGCATTTGCGGCATCCAAGGTTCGAATCACGGTCTGCAGCTCGCCATCAGTATTGCTTGGAGTAAGCCGTTGCATCACCTCCTACCTTGAAGTCCTTCTGTCCTTCCTTATACACATTCTCGATGCCTCCTCTGACTCTCCTCAATATCTGGACTTGTTCAGAGATCCCGGACCTCAAGAAGCCTGTTCTCGCAGAGAGGACAACCGACTCCTCCAGCGCGATTCTCGCGGACTGGACAATCTCGTTGGCACGCCATACGGTATTGATGGACGATAAGGATCTCTTTGATGCCAGAAGGTAGGTGACGAGGGTTTGCAGAGGGATGTCTTGTCCGGACATGGATTGGGATGGAGAGGCAGCAGGAGAGAGTGACGCTTGCGACGAGCTTGGCTCACGGCCTACCGGCGAAGACGACATCATCGAACAGGACGGCGAACAATTGTTGATTGCTTAGCTAATCCACCAGGAGCATAACCCTGATGCTGTGCTTCGTTGGTGGACGTTTGAGGACTATGCGGCAGGAGCTGTGGTGGATACGGATGTCGAAAGCATTGCCTTGAGGCCCAGCCAGTCCAGTGTGGAGTGGACGGCTCAGTCATCGAGCACGACAAGGCTGAGGCTGCCCATTCTTGTAACGGTCTAGGCCAGGTCGTGGAATCCGGGGTGACAGGGGCCGGGGTGAGCACGCCATGCTCCGGTACGATGACATGACATGACGGAAGTCCTCATTCATCCAATGTACGCTGGTGGCCGGCACCAGGAAGTCGGGTTGAGGCTGGACACCAATCATGTGAAATATCGCAATCTGCTCCAGGACAGCATGATGGCGTGCTGCGAAAAGGGGAAATCCCAATTTGCCAACAGAAACGTAAACCGGTGACTTACTGACGAGGCGAATGCAAAATCTGAGAGCGCTAGGAGGCCCATCCTGGCTCATCGGCTCCGTATTGTCGATTATACGCGGTCACGTGTTTGTTCGCAAGACGTAGAATTCGTGATCGCAAGCTATCTTTCGCCATCGACCACCGCTGCAGACGAGTACCGAGCCACCGGCGCCAGGACATGCTGCTCCACCTCCCTTTGTTTTTCCTACACATCTGACCTCTCTCGAATTTTACAACATACTCAGCAACCCTTCAACAGCAGCAATCAAACTCTATCCGTCCCAGCGACATCCACCCGCGATTACGACCCTTGCCCTCTGCGCTCGACGTACTACCACCGCCGCGACCCAACCCCTCCCCTCGTCAGACAGCTTGCGCCCGCATTATCAGTTCCTCTATTAGCACGCCATTCAAAGTCAATCTGACTCTATCACTCGGTGTAACATCTGCTTGCTGTTTGCGCACGATTGTTGGGCATATCCCTCCCTATGCGCCGGCCAATCTGACTCGATCCTGGCTGCGGACGAGAAGCGGCTGACGACTCCTGAATCCGACCTGCTCCCCTCCACTGCTGCTATGGCGTCTTTTCCTAACGGTGCCGAGACCGTGCGGCAATCCATCGAGGAGCACACCATTCCTCTCCAAAGTGAATCGTCGAAACGAAGGGAACTTGCGATGACTATCAAAATGCCGCCACAACACGACCCCAAGTCAAACCTTGACGGGGAGCCTCCCTCTCACGATAACTGTGGTGGAAAGCACGGTGCTGAGGACGCTGCCATATCCATATCATCTACGAGCAAACTGGCGGGCAAAACTGTTGCTCCATTCCTAGCCAAACATATTCCAGAACAATACGCTGCTATGGGACCCGTGAAGCCTACAGCAACTTCGAAAAGGAATCCCAACACCAAGTACTGCTACAGACACAGACCGGACTCACTGTGCAGGAGAACTGCTGACGAGCCAACCATGGAAAAGCTTCAAGGGGTATGTACGCTGCTGTGGAACTTACGTGCATGTACTGACTCACTTCTTTTAGGATCTTGAGAGTCTTTCACAGTCCGACCAACAGGGAATTTCTCATGTTTGGGCTCTTTTCTCAGCTGCGCCTGCGAAACACCGAAATTTAATGCTACAAGGCATTCTATCCCAATGCTGCTTTCCCCAGCTCTCATATCTCTCAGCTTCTGTCCGCGATCTAATCAAGATCGACTTCATTGCTGCTCTTCCTTCCGAGATCTCCTTCAAAATTCTATGCTATCTGGACACGACATCATTATGTAAAGCTGCTCAAGTCAGTCAAAAGTGGCGGATACTGGCAGATGATGATGTTGTCTGGCACAAGATGTGCGAACAACACATTGATAGAAAGTGTACTAAGTGCGGTTGGGGACTGCCGCTACTCGAGAGGAAACGACTGAGAGATTGGAAAAGACAACAACAACTTAGGGCGACTGGACGAGGCCTCAACGAATGGTCTCCAAGACTAACACCTATTCCTGATGAGGTAGCCAACACCGAATTGGTGAGAATGACGAATGGAGCTGCCAAGAGAGCGGCATCTTCAATATCATCGGACGGTTCAAAATCACCCGAAATCATCTCCAAACGCCAATGCACAAAAGGCCTTAATAGCGAGCCTAGCGACTCCTATTTCAGTAAGCCAAAATACCGCCCTTGGAAAGACGTATATAAGGATCGCTTCAAGGTTGGAACCAACTGGAAGTATGGAAGGTGTTCTACCAAGGTTTTTCGAGGACACACCAATGGCGTAACATGCCTACAATTTGATGATAACATCCTGGCAACTGGCTCATACGATGCAACTATAAAAATCTGGGATATCGAAACAGGAAAATGTATACGTACTCTCCGAGGTCACACCTCTGGTCTGAGAACTCTTCAATTCGACGACACCAAACTGATAAGTGGAAGCTTGGACAACACTGTTCGGGTGTGGAATTGGCGTACGGGAGAGTGTCTCTCGACATATGGTGGCCATACAAGGGGCATCATAGGTATTCATTTTGAAGGAAACGTCTTGGCATCTGGATCTATGGACTCAACTATCAGGATATGGAATTTCAAAGACAGCTCTGTCTTCAGTCTTCGGGGCCACAAGGATTTCGTGAACGCTGTCCGTGTAGACTCGGCTTCAAGGACAGTCTTTTCTACTTCTGACGACAGCACGGTTCGACTCTGGGATTTGGATACTCGAACCACAATCAAGACTTACGAAGGACATGTCGCCGCAGTCCAACAGGTCGTATTGTTGCCAGCAGAGTATGAACCGGAGGAAGCAGAGGAGGAGGAGCATGAGCACGACGACACTGGTTCTAACCGAAGCTGTTCGGTCGATCTGGATACCATCCATGAAAGCCCTTTCAAAGGAGAAGCATGGCCATCAAGTCGCTCTCGTCCCCCACGGTATATGCTGACTGGGGCCTTGGACTCTACAGTAAGACTTTGGGATATCAGCACTGGAAAATGCTTGAAGACATTCTTCGGACATTTGGAGGGAGTCTGGGCGCTTGCGGGTGATAACTTGCGGGTTGTCTCCGGTGCGGAAGATGGTATGATGAAAGTTTGGGATGCACGGACCGGCAAGTGCGAGAGGACTTTCACTGGCCATGCAGGGCCTGTGACTTGTATTGGGCTCAGCGATTCTAGGATCTGCACTGGTAGCATGGATGACGAGGTTAGGCTCTATAGTTTTAAGAGCGAAGAGGAACGACACACTGCGGTGACAGTACCACAATATACTGGAAGTGGTGGGCATGGGTTCTTGTAGAAGGACACTGGACATATTCTGGACTGTGATTATGAATAACTGGCATTTTTGAGCGTATGATTGCCCGCACGACTGGCTGGAGGAATAGGGGGAATTTTGGTGTTCTGAAATATAATGCTTGGTTTGTTTAGGGCGTTGCATTAGCATGGGAACTTGCGTTCAGGGCGTCATGGGCATGGATATTCGTTGAATGGGTTTTAAGGTACCACATGGTTTGTAGATGATACTCCTTTTAGCGATAAACTGAAATTCATTACCCTTCAAATGTTTCATTTAATAGTAAAAAGCAGTTATTAACTTCCTCTGCAAGCATTCGACGACGTCTAATCTGCGTTACCCGCTCATTCAAAACATCCAAGACAAAAAGCAAGGAGGGTAGGCAGTATATAAAGCTAACGTAACGAAGTTAGACATCAGGATAAGAAAAATATAACAGACACTACGTAAATCATGTCAAGCGTTCAATTCCCTGGGCCCCCTTCTTGCTCGTTCCTACCTACGCATACACTAGTATTTCATGCCTTCTTGAGAATTTCCTCAATGACTTTCGCGGCTGCGATCGTTTCTTCGTCCTTGTAGTGCTTTCCTACCAATTGATACCTACAGTTTACTCGCGCGTTAGCATATCCCCATGACTACCCAAAGCACACTCTACCCCGTCCACTTTCGCTGCTCTATTCCCCGTACACATGTACGTGCTTGTGATGCACATGCCAAAAATGAAATAAAGTGCAGGAGATGACTTACGCAATAGGTGCATCGACGAACTTCTCGGGTGCATAACGCTCGTATTCCCGCTTGTCCACGTCACTGCGTGGCTTGTAATCTGTCTCGATCTTGTCAAGTTCTTGGTCTACATGCAGACCGCTGGGGAAGATGACGGCAGGCTGATCGAGGATATTCCCTATGGCGAGAGAGGGTCAGCTTCTCCCGGATGATAATTGGAATACGACGAGCCAATGAGCAAGAAGGATGCAAAGAGGAACGCTCACAAATCGCCGTATACACCCAATATTGCGGTGTGCCCAACTCCGCCGCAACACCCACATACGTTGGACACAAAATGAAATCCACACCCCGCTCCTTCATCGCGGCATGGTATCTCGCGCGATATTCCTCTCTTTGCACGTTCAAATCCCAGTTCTCAGTCACGGTGAGCTGGCGGCCGTAGTCCAGTGCCCACTGGGTCAACGGCATGATCGGCTCCCCAGATTCTTCCAGGATTGATCTCTGACAAGCTCCAGCATCGGGGAAGTAAAGTGGTTTAACAATCTCCCATCCGACCGAGTGATCGACGGGCTCCCATTCGACGACTTTGACCCCGGCTGCTTTGAGGACTTGCGCTGCGTGCTCGAGGCCGCGGGTGATGGGGGGATGAGGACGTACGATCCCGTCATCGCGGAGGATACCTACAGTGAACTCTTTGGCTGGAGTGACTTCTTTCCATGGAAGTGGGACTAGACTAGTTTCCTCGTCCCAGGGCTCCTGGTCCAGAACCGTGCTCTGAAAGAGCTCGATATCTGAGAGGGAGTTCGATAGCGGGCCAATCACGCACTTGATACTCTCTTGCCCATCTCCAGCGAGGATCACGCCTTTGTACGGATTTCGCAATGCTGTTGGTCGGAAGCCGTATGAGCCACAGAAAGCAGCCGGGGCTCGGATCGATCCCCCGATGTCTGTACCGATTCCTAGGGCCGCACATTTGAAGCCTAATGATGCGCCTTCGCCTCCTGAGGAACCACCAGGGGAGAGTTTGCGATTCCATGGGTTGACGGTGGTGCCGTGGATATTGTTCGTGCAATCAAGGTGCTACCGGAGTTACATATTAGCATACTTACTTGTTGCAAGAGAATCGACGTACCATCAAAGACTGTGGCTCGTTCGTGCGAACGTGGAAAATGGCACCAGCGTTTTTGAGAAGCTTTACTAGCAAGGCATCCTCCGGAGCGATGTTTTTTACCCATGCCACATAGCCAGTATGGCAGATCCGACCTTTAATACCAACATGCTCCTTGACGGAGATCGGGACACCATGTAAAGGCCCAACAATCTTTCCGGTCGTCTTGAAGTGAGCATCGAGTTCAGCAGCGCGAGTTAAAGCATCTTCAGTCATGAACTCGGTTGCGAAGTTGAGCTGAGACATAAACACTTAGGACTAAGGCGCTTACACAACAAGTTTGAGGGAGTCTTAGACTTACTAATTGCTGCCCAATGGTGGCCCTCTTCAAGAAACTCGTGACAACCTCTGTCGCCGTCCATTCACCAGCAGCCATCTTCTTGACCATATCTCCAGCACTAGTCTCAGTGATCTCAAGCTCCTTCGCCGTGAGCAAGCCGCATGTCTTCGGGACATCAATCACATTGAGCTGCTCCGCCGATGGGACCTTGTCTGCCGGAAGAAGCCATTCTTTGTTAACGCTATTCTCTTGAATGGATTGACATTCTTTGATATCTTCTTGCCACGCTTGAATGGCCATAATGTTTGTTAGATGTGGATATAGATTGAAGAGCACGAGAAAGCAAAGAAAAACAAGTGACTGCAAAGAGATTGAATATTCGCACAAATAATACACGAAGTTGGATAGAATTCTATCTGAGATACTATCTGCAAAGAAAAACCAGATTCAGTGATTAAAGCAAGCTCTCTTGAAGCTTGGAGCTTGCAGCCCGCGGCCATCTCATGTCTATGCCGCCGGCGGATCACTGATGCCATCGCGCATCATCGCCGTTGACGCCTGCATGGTGTGGCAGCCGATAAGGCAAGAGAACCCCTCTCTTGGAGCCCCTCCAAGAACGTTGTTGAACTGATATGCTGATATCGAGAATGGGGTGTTGAATCACAAAGGATTGCGCGCCGTTGGTATTGGGGAACGCTTCCACACCAATTAAAATGACAGTGACAACTTAACCTGCTCGGAAAGGGTCCAGTATAGGCGCTGGGGGCCATTTTATGATTACCAGAATAGGGTTTCGTGACACTGCCCGTCATAGCTGAAGTCTAATAGCTGCATACTGTAATCCGAAGGAGTTGGCCGATCTGGTCGCGGGATCTCGGGTGTGGCCACTCGAGCGGGTACGGCCAATTGAGTCTCGTTAGCCAACGGCATCTATCGTCGTCCGAACTCTTTCAACTCTAAACAAGCTTACGATTTAGTTTAGGAGATTTGCATGAATGGCTCCAACTGAAGATGCTTACGGAATAGGATGTACGCTCGCAGTTCATCAATTAGATGAGCCATATATCCCCACACTTAGCATCCGCAAAAGCTTCGCCTTTCATGATACCATGTAGATATGAGTCTCCAATCAATCTCCATTTCGATCCTTCGCGTCTGATCACCAGGGGCAGCCTTCCACCTTTGAAAACCGCAATCATGTCTCCAGGTTGTGCATCGGAGCAAGCCAAGCCAAGATACTTCGTCTTGGTTTTGAAAATACGCCGATTAGCTTGATGGCCCATTATTTGCTCAAAGGGCGGATCGGGAGTCCAGAATGCCAGCCATAATGCCAGGCGGAAGAAAATCCAGCAAGACTTGAGAACAATACCTGCAATCAAAGATACCTCGAAAAGAGGAAAGGGGAGTCGGCCCAGCCAATTTGTCTTGCGGTATTTCTTGAACCAGGCCTTTTTCATATCCGCCATATATTCAGGTTTTATCTCTGGGCCAGGGTGGTAACCAGCGATCAGAATATCCCAGTAAACATCCTGCAGTTTTTCACCTGTTACATACTTCTTTTGCCAAAAGATTCCATCATTCAAGCCAGCAAGTTGCCGCCACTGGTATCTTCGCCGGTGCCTGGCATAAATCTCCTTGAAATCTTCTAGCGTTGGTAAACCACCGCTATCTAGCCCAGCAACTGGCTCTACGTCGCCTAATTCTGTAATTGTGTCGAAGACAAAGCCTTCAAGGCATACTTCTCGGCCGTCAACAGAAAACTTGGGGCTGCATTGACTCGTTTGCGCTGCAGAGTAGAGTGGCATATAATGGATGTTATAGTCTAGGCCCATCAAGGACGCCGTCGGAGCTGGGTCGCTGAGATCTGGCACCCAGCTCGGAAGATTCAATTTCGAAACGGTGTTGGGTTTTCTAGGGACGTTCAAGAGCCCAAGAACATGTTCCTTGACCATAATATCGCGGGCTAAATTCTGGTAGACCACCTCAACTGGAGCACGGTAATCTGGACGGATGTCAAGTCCGTCAATGTTTTCATACGTAGTTGTTGGACCAGAGTCCACAGCCATTCCTGAGATAGCGTAGACCTTGTCTCTGGGGTCAGTTACCAAGGTCGATTTATGCCGCAACAAGAGCATCAAGACGCTTGCAGGGTATCCTTTTTGAAATGCCTGGCGTGTGAGCCCCATTTCAAGCAGTCGCGATACAGATTTCAGGTCAGATGTCGGAAGGATGTCCATTTCTTGGACAAAAATCAACCCTAGGATGAACTCATCCCAGTCAGCAGTTGAGCTTCCACAACAGACAACAATCTTTTTCGCCACGGCAATTTCTTGCACGACCCAGCCACGAACAAACCAAGGACGATTGAATAGCCGGAAGTAGGCTGGAAAGTCATCATCGCCATGCCGTTTCGGCAAGTCGTAGATGATTTCCATGGACATATCCTGGAGATGGAGGTATGTACGTTTGTCGCCTGATGCTTCCCTTTTCTTGTAGGCAGCAAAAAGCTTGGGGATCAACATAAATGCAAGCTCGCTCTTATCTGCTTCTTCTCCAAGCCAAACCACGACTCGGGCAGCCTTCTCATAGATCTGGCGCATGAGTGGAACCTGTGTGTTCTTCTCGTCGACGTCATTTTGGTTGATACAAATGCCGTCCGCCCAAAGAGTACGAGAGGTCACAGAGTCGCGTATATGGAGAAGGGCCATGTAGAGACTCTTTGCTATGGTAAGGTGCTTCCCGTCGCAAAGAATCGTCCCATATGGACTTGGGTCGCCCCAACAGTAGGATATCGCTTCATATTGAGGCTCTTGGTTCAATTGTATGTGCTGGACTGTGCAGGCTATCTTCTTATTTGCGGATCCAGGCACGATATTAATCACTCGAATAGTGTTTCCATCGGCAGGTAACTCTGCGTAAACGTATTGTTGATGCATCAGATCGCAGTATAAGGAACGGTCACGTCGTATGTCGTCCGGGGCTGTTTCCATATTGCAATAGACAATGATGGACCACTGAATGGTGTTTTAGATCTTCATTATAGACAGACGTGTTAGCTCAGATACGCAAGTTACACGTCGTTGAAGAAATTCCGAAATGCGGCTGAAGACTTGGCAACACCACGAACAACAAAGCCTTCCGACTAGATGATTAGAATGCATACAAGTAATACCTGGTACTTTTCTGATGACAACGCGCAATACAATACCATAGCACCACATTCTTGACAGCCTGTATATCAGTTGGGTACAGATAATGTAGTGACTTCGATAGCAGGCCGTCGGGGATGAGGGTGCAGTGCCGCTAGACCAGAACTAAAGCCGCAGGGTATAAAGGGGCCACCTGAAAATTATTTTGTGTAGCCGATTATTGCCAGCTTAGAAGGATATGCCCGAAAGAACAAGAGGCTCACAATGGCCTACTGGTCTTCCGTAAGGGGTTGATAATACAGCCCCTGGGAAAGTTGTACTCAGATGACAAGCTGGTTCGTGTGTAAATTGTGTGGGCTGTGTAGAAAATACTGAACACTTGTCAATAAACATCCTGCTTTCAGACCAACGATTTAGATGTTCCGCCATCATCGATTCCAAATTCAAATTCGGATTTTTATTTATTACATGATTCGGTATGATTGTTATTAGGAGCTCTCTAGATCAGTAGGCACCTTTCTGGAGCAGTACCTTGACAATATCCTCATCTCCCTTAGCTAAAGCTGCCTTGAGAGGAGTTATTCCATACACTCCTCCCTTCGCATTAACATCGGCACCATTTTGGAGTAGTAGCTTGACAATGTCCTCCGCTCTATTTTCTGAAGCTACGTAGAGAGCAGTACTTCCATACACTCCCCCCTTAGCATCAACATTGGCACCGTTCTGGAGCAGTAGCTTGACAATACCCTCCGCTCTGTTGGCTGAAGCTACGTGGAGAGCAGTTCCATGGTATATACCCTCCCTTAGCATTAACATTGGCACCGTTCTGGAGCAGTAGCTTGACAATACCCTCCGCTCTGTTGGCTGAAGCTACGTGGAGAGCAGTACTTCTATACACTCCTCCCTTCGCATTAACATCGGCACCATTTTGGAGTAGTAGCTTGACAATACCCTCTGCTCCGTTAGCTGAAGCTGCCTGGAGAGCAGTCCCACACTCTCCTCCTTCTGCATTAATATCAGCACCATTCTGGAGTAGTAGCTTGACAATGTCCTCCGCTCCCTTTTCTGAAGCTACGTAGAGAGCAGTACTTCTATACGCTCCCTTAGCATTAACATTGGCACCGTTCTGGAGTAGTAGCTTGACAATACCCTCCGCTCCGTTAGTTGAAGCTGCCTGGAGAGCAGTCCTATACTTTCTTCCTTCTGCATTAACATCGGCACCGTTCTGGAGCAGTAGCTTGACAATACCCTCCGCTCCGTTAGCTGAAGCTACGTGGAGAGCAGTACCTCTATACACTCCTCCCTTCGCATTAACATCGGCACCATTTTGGAGCAGTAGCTTGACAATACCCTCCGCTCTGTTGGCTGAAGCTACGTGGAGAGCAGTACTTCTATACACTCCTCCCTTTGCATTAACATCGGCACCATTTTGGAGTAGTAGCTTGACAATACCCTCTGCTCCGTTAGCTGAAGCTGCCTGGAGAGCAGTCCCACACTCTCTTCCTTCTGCATTAATATCAGCACCATTCTGGAGTAGTAGCTTGACAATGTCCTCCGCTCCCTTTTCTGAAGCTACGTAGAGAGCAGTACTTCCATACACTGGGGCCTTAGCATTAACATTGGCACCGTTCTGGAGCAGTAGCTTGACAATACCCTCCGCTCCGTTAGCTGAAG
>PDLM01000016.1:1332585-1391244 GCA_003369665.1 Coleophoma cylindrospora
GGGCCTTAGCATTAACATTGGCACCGTTCTGGAGCAGTAGCTTGACAATACCCTCCGCTCCGTTAGCTGAAGCTGCGTGTAGAGCATTTCCATACTCTCCCTCTACATTAGCATTAATATCAGCACCACAGTTGAGAAGAAATTTGGCTGCCTTTACGTCATTGTATGCCGAAGCAATGCACAAGCAGAATCCTTTGTCCAAGGAACCAATATCCGTGTCATTCTTGAAGAGCTGGCGTAGGATTTCCATTAAGCTATATATAGTCAGCAAGAATCATAAATGATAGCTATGATAGTGCTACCACAGGCTTGAAACAGTTTATGATAGCTTATGCTTTGCTATCACAAACTACATTAAAGTTTACCCTAGCAGTGCTCAAATACCAGCTTAAGCAGATCGTAGAAGTAAAGGTGTGTTATACCAATCTTGTGAAGCTCTAAGCCTCCTAAGCTCTTCATGATCCTCAAACGTGGCAATGCCACGAGCTGGAGTAGTGTTCACAAACGAAGTATCAACAGGTACTACATCCACGGGCGCAACTTTTGCCTTCTTCCGTGGCTTCAACGTACGTTCTGAGCACGGGAAGTTTTGTTTTTTGCACCAACGACAAGGAGCTGAGGTGTTTTGAGCGTCTAGTTCGCACTATTGAATTTATCAATAACCTATTTCTAGCTGATGTAAAAGAAGATACTTGGGTACCTTTTTTTTGTCCCTTCGACATTGGTCGCACTTAGGGACTGTCAGACGTGGCGTACCATCTTCCGTGCGATTACCAGTCCGCTTTCTCTTCAAGAATTGTAGTACATTGTTCTCCGACATGGTGAGACTCCCATAGTCCTAGTCTCTGAAATGTTTGTGCAGGGAGCGTTGAAGATGCTGATAAACAGAAGCTTTTGACGGTCGCTGATCAGACTCGAGACAAGTAGGCGGCGGAGTCTTTAAATCCCATTTCGAGTGGCTGGCGCACATTCGCATGTGACGCAGCGTGTTCCGACCGGGCTTGTTAATTCTGACCAATGTCGAGCATTCGCATCTCCTGTATTCAGGTGTCCCATGTATTTGCGTCCGCCGTCATTCTGTCATCTCGCTAGGGCGCCACCCCCGTGCGGGAATTTGGGGATGGTAACGGTTAGAGAGCGTGCGAACTTGCGTGATTACCTGGTGGCCGCAGCTGTGGCTTGGTATTCAGTTGCTGTCGCACATTCGCACTGGTCAGTCAAGCTGGATGCTGTCTCGCGTTTCTTCTGGCCTGCCCTGCCATGCCTGCCACTTTCGACAGCCTCGCCTCGCCAGTATCGCACATTCGCAACTTAGTATATTCCTGGCCATTGCAGGCACGTATCGCACATTCGGATCAGTATAGCTGATAGATGAACGTCGTTGTCGAGTACTCACATGGTTCTCTATCGAGGGACTCCCAATCCCAATTCTTTCGCATATTCGCACATCTTGACCCTCCATGAGGCTGAGTCGCTGGCATTACGATTGTTCCTACGTCGCTGAGGACGTTTTCCCGCCGAGAGGCTCTCAATCCCTTTCAGTCGCACATTCGCATCTCTCCTTCTTTCTTTGAAAATTCGAAAAAAAATGACCCTGCTTGGGCTTGCCCTCCAGGGCCATATAACTGTCTGTCTCCCGTGTGTTGTTGTACGTTCCCAGGTACAAAATTTCACTCTCTGTTCATATCACCGTCAATAGCCTTGTACCTTTGATAAGCCATGGTACCCATGCAGATAGTCTGTCGTGTCCTACGTTCTGGGCTATTCTCGCAGACACTGCCTACTCACAGTACCCAACCTGGCATCTCTGTTGTTGTTCGATCGCCAATAGGCCGTGCCCAGCTACTCTTCGTCCCTCTCAACCTTCATGACTCTGGCACTGAGGTTATGATGAAACTCCGAACTGCGTTGTGTACCAACTTCAGTACATACACACGCACCTACTGGCAATTGGTAGCCTGCCAGAAGATTGAAGTCGGAATAGGACAGGCAGGAATAGTAAGTTGGCTCAGCCGTATTCTAGTATGATGCTTGGTACATACTAAACTTCGCTTAGGACCAAGAATCAGACTTGGAATCGCAAGTCAAACCAAGAGAGGTCCTCCTCGTGTCCTACCAGTACGATAGTATCCTCAGCCAAGGTCTCTTGAATCCACGCCTACTCAGTATTCAAGACTTTTGTCAATCATCTGAATATCGTAACCTCTTCGAAAAACCAACGAAGGGCTATAAAACGGTGTTGGTACTACGGAATGTTCTAGACGCACATCAAGTCTTTACCACAGCAGCTCTAGGAGCAGGAGTAGTTGGGAGTATAATTGGGGGTATTCTAGGTACGGTAGTTGGTGTCGTAACTCATAGGGCAGATTATGGGCTTGCGGTAGGTTTTGGGACGTTTGCTAGTGTTGTTGGCTTGGCTGCTGTGGGTGTTGCAGCTACTGCTCTGATCAAGGATTAAGGACTGCTGCATTCTTGTCTCTTGTCTTGTCTACCTGTCTCTTATACTTGTCTACTTGTCCACTTGTACGATCTACCTATCTTATTCGTCTGTCTTGCACTACCTAGTATTATGTTTCCCTCCAGAAGGCGGTAGGCTTTACGAGTTGTGTATGACTCAGCAGCTCTAGCACTCGTACGGCAAACGGGTTTGCACTGTTTGAACACAAAGTGTATAAAACCGAACTACTCGAAATGTTGTACCAAAAGTGCAACATCTAGAAACGGAAAACTGAAGTCGGTCTTTTTGGATCTCACTGTATGATAAGTGGTAGAATTCTTGCTCTGGGAAATTCACTCTTGTAGTGTCTCAAATTTGTAAGAGGACTAGGCGCGCGTATTCTTTTTTGTATTTTGCGAATTTGAGCGCATAAAGAGAATTTCAAAAATACGGCGCAGAGTTATCTCCGACAACAACTTTTTTGGTCTGGATGTTGATTTTATTTGTATGATTATGGTGGGTATATCACAACTTTCATAATTCCATGCATAAAACTGACTCTCGATCGATTAACTACGAAACCTTGGCAGACGCGATAGAGCTTCGTCCATCCAAATTATTTCAATTAGTGCTACTATTAAGATCAATGATTTGGAGCCTCAACTTTTGTCTCTGGAGCTTGGATTTCTAAAAGTAATTGATGAAACGGCTTTCAATTCCCTATTATATTAAAGGGGACTTCTCTATCGAACTGTTAGGGATTTTCTAATGACAGGCTCTATGCAGAACCAGCTTCAAAGTCAAAGCAGTGACTATACCGGAAACTGTATCTCAGCTCTATCCAATATATAGTATCAGGTCCCACCACATACTTTTGAGGCTCAGCACATGCGTCTGCGGGTAAGTGCGGGTTTGAGTTTGTACTTGATGCGATAGGTCATCATATACAGGGGGTAAGCGCCTATGCTTCTGCATATGACGCTGCTGAGGCGCAAGGCTGTGCTGAGTTAATCATCAGCTCGCACGTCAACTATGATTCCACTCTGTTGGGCGATGCGACTGTCTGAGGCTTCATTCCGTTGAGCTTTTTCGCAGGTATTCTGAAGCAATATGGCCGAAGTTGTTGCCAGCGTGGCCAGCGTGCTTGGAATCGCTGGTTTCGCCGTTCAAATCGCCCAGACAGCATTGAGGATGAAAACACTGCTTGACGCTATCAAGGATGCCCCAAAGGACATCAAAGCCATGGTAGATGAAATGGAGGTTTTCAGCCAAGTTCTTTCGGAGATACAATTGCAAACCGTTGCACAGCGTGTCCCAGTGGTAGATTCCAATGTCGTAGAAAGGTGTACGCGATCGTGCAAGCAAGCATCTGAGAACCTTTCCGCCGCCTTGTATATTCTTGAAAAAGGAATACGAAAGTCGACCATATTTGGTGGTCTTAAGATGAAACTCAAAGAAGACAGTTTAAATGGGATGCGGAGACAACTGGATAGAGCTACCCAGTCTCTGAATATGGCGAGAGATACTTATTGCAGGTATGTGGTCCGGCGTTGTTGCACAAGACAAATAACTCTAGGGCTAAATCCTCTGTTTCTACAGTGCGCTTGACCGCTACGAGAATTCAATCCTAATATCAAATATTAGCCAGCTTCAGGATCAGTTTCAGAAACTCAATGATTCTACATCACGCACAGAAATAGCAAGCACAGCTCTCTTGGCAATGGCTTCACAAGTCTTCGCCAGTGAAAAGGCTTCCAGCGAATTAATTCCCAAATCAATGCTTGAATGCAAGCAACAGACCCCTAGTAATACAGAATACTGCCAAACGGTTTCTGAAAATGTCGTTCGTTTTCACAAGCGGGAGTCTCTGTTGCAGCAGTTCGCACTCTTTCGAGAAGGCTCATGGCTCGCATATTTTTCAGGCTCCATACTCTACAGGAAGCTTGCCCTGCATTCGAAAGAAGCGCACAACTCACAGCCGACAAGCATCTATTCACAAGAAATGACGTTTGTGACCTGGAAGCTTCCATCATGGCTCGCTCATATGTCTTGGGAAGCTTGCTGGACAAGATCCTGCGCCGGTTGGAACATCAAAATCAATGTTCGCCATATCATTCCGGACTCATCGCCTGCCTGGGATTATATCCGAGCTGGGAATCTGAAAGGACTACAGGGAATGCTTACTGATAAACAAGTTCTGCTGGATTCGGGATCGGGTTTGTCCAGAGAAGGTCAGGCTTGGCTTGGTTATGGGTACAAGGCAAGCTTGTTAACAGTAAGAGATTTGCCTATCTGGGAGCGCCTATCAATATCTGGCTGACATCTACAAGTTTGCAATACATTGTACGGAAGTCGAAATTTGTGAGTTTCTTATTGCGCTAGGGGCAGATACTTCGGCAACGAGGTACACTGGATTGTACGTGATTTATAATTATGAAGGCACTCTACGTTATTTCTATGCAACTGACCACTTTGTAGGACACCACTCGGCGGTGCAGTTCAGAGACTCATTCAAGCATCTTCAAGGCGGAGACATTCCCCAAACTCTCGAGAGATGGAAGTACTGAAGCTGTTACTTACCACGGGGGACGTGGATCCTGATTCATCAGCGAACAATGCCATCGGACCTCACTTCTCCCCATTCTACTATTCTGATTCTCTGCATCCCGATATTTTGACATTGTTAGAGAAGCATGCTTTCCCTTCCTTGACAGCTCGACCATTCTCTGAACGACTTTATCCCTTCTTCCAGTATTCGGGTGGGGGCCGGTTTCTCAGACTCGATAGCCTACAGCAGTGTCTCGGCGACGACCTCGTCGGTCTCACATCGCCAGGACCGAAAGCTGACACAAACTGGACCTATGCAAGACTGATGGGCATTGTTGCAGTAGCGCTGGGCGAAAACACTGTGGAATGCGACTACGGTTATCCACGAGTCACTATTGGCAAGACACTGCTGGCAAAACTGGTGGCAGAGACTACAGAGATCTATACAGAAAACTCCAAGCCTTCATTATTTGGTGCGACGCATTTGCAAAGCTTTCTTCAAGGGGCCTTGATACCACGCGGGAAGCACCCCAAGGCCAAAAACAACAAAGCGTTGCTGAGAGGGCAGAGGGATCCTCTCCGGTGTAACCATTGCAATACCTTTCGTTCTCGCGATGGCTCGAGTGTTCTTGAAATTAGCCATCTGGTTCAGAGCTGGGCAGCTTCCCTACTAGAAGCAGGCTTGACAGAATCAGATGTTGAGGCGTATGGTCAGAAAGAAGCAGATTGGTTTAGGAGAACGCCGATTGGTAATAGTGATAATGAGTTTCTCTATACTGTCCGCCATAACCCCCCGTCATCGATGTGGCTCCGAGTGATTAGCTTCTGCGTGGGGCCAAAGGTTACAGATTGGAGGGCCTGGATCTCTGATCCGTGGGCAGATCTTATTTTGGGATACTTTGCGGAGTTTTGGTATGTGGTCGACAATCCTTGGATGCAAATGCCTGGCGCTTGGCTTGAAGATGTGCCTTATCGTGTATAGAAAGACTTTGAGATTCTCTGTCAGATCTATAATGAATAAATCAAACTACTTGAATATCATGAAAGCTCATCAGGCTAGGGTATTTGATTCAGACATAAATAAGATGCTATGCTTTGAGTGTTGCAGAAGCTCTTGGAATTCTGGCATGCTGGTAGGTGATGCAATATATGGATCTACTGATGGACGATACTACTCTAGCATACTCAACAACTATATACTACTGATACTACTGATTAAATTTTCCGCTAGTGATTTAGTGATATGAAGAAGCAGCACTTGCGTATAAAATAAGGATGATGATGAAATGTTTGTGATAGACAGGACTCAAAATTCAAACCTCTAATACTCAGTGAACCAAGTAAACACCCCCCCCCCCCCTCAAAACCAGACTCTGGACCATGTACATGGTTAGAGAGCGCAACCATTATTCGACATAGATTACTTGATTATTTTGTTGCAGTAATTTCCAGCTATGCCAAAACTTCACGGTCAATCACATTCACCTTCCTGATTCCACAAATCCTTCACCTGCAAGTGAATGTTTGTGCCTTGGACCTAGTAAATCCAGTCCATTGCTTCAGCCTCTACTCCAATATTTCGTTGAGTGATGGCCGTCGATGGTACCATTATACTTTTACTACGTAACGTGGTATAGCCTCTGATTTGAGACTCTAAATATCATAGAATAAGGAATCTCGATCTATGTTACGCGAGCAAGAAGGAAAGGCCTTACGTTTTCATATTCTTAGCAGATTTCGAGTTGATTTAAAGTCAAATACTCAACGATACATCGTTCTATGTTCAAGAAGATTTGTTGCTCCGAGGTCTATACGTCATTCATATCAAACAAATTAAATTGGAACGAAGCTTCATGCTTGATGTAATCAACTAGCACATTTTCATAAGCAACACCGTATAAACATTCAAACGAGATGTAATTGAGCTCCTGTAATTTTCAAGATTCTACCAGCCCATTGATTACATACATCTCCTGGAGCAAGAAATCCTTAATGAACAGATCTTGCCACCCTCTGTCATAACCTCTCCCTTGAACCTGTTATCTCGTGGTACATGTCATTGCTGCGTGCAGGATCTAGACACCCATGACAATCTTCCATATGCCCATATAACATAACATATACATCACAAGACCATCCTCGCTTCATTCGCACCTTGTCTCTGCCAATTACCCCACCAGCCAACATCCTCATGTGCTTACCGCTTGCCTCCCAGCCAGCATCGAAATCTCACTTGCAGCGAGCAACAGCAGCAGTAATCATCCACGTGCCGTGCCGTGCAGACCTTGTCACGGTGTCACCACTGCTCTCGACCATCTCAGATGACCTAGCCCAGAGAACCCACCAATCGAGACCAACACTCGACAACGCTCCCTCTCCAACTACCTACAGCCAACCAGCGAACCCCCACTTGACAAGAGCGACAGCGAGAGAAAGAAACAACCACCGTCCAGCCAGCCGAGCATCCGAATATCCACAACCCTTACCCACGCTGTCTCCCTCTTTCTCTCAACAATTCGACGCCCAAAACAGCCACAAGCAAGCGTCACAGAAAAGAGTAGAAGAACCAACCGCAACTGCCAAGTCGCCACCAAAACCAAACCAAAACAGCCAGCTCGCACAAACCGAACAAGCATCTCGACACGAGCAATGCACGACATCGGTAATTGAAAAAACAATAGCTACCACTCAGCAAGACCACAGCGAATCAAGATAGGATGAGAACCCCCCCCCTCGGCCATAGCCCCGCCTCCCCTCCCCTCTCCTCCCTCCACCACCATTCCCCCACGGAGAAGAAAACCATAAACAAAAGTCAAGCCTCCCAAGAAAGGCAACCCCATCTTAACTTCCCGAAAACACACCACCAAAACCAAAGTGACAAGCATAGCGCAGCGCACAGCTGAGACGTAAAACCCACCAGCGACACGAACCCCACCCGCCCGGGGGGTAGGAGCATTTCGTTCTTTGTTGAGAAAGGACTAAGAAAAGAAAAACAAAAAGGCTGCATGTCCGATGGCTTGGAGCTACGGGCAACGCCTCGACGCAAAAGTCGCGAGGAAATCAGCGTTTTGGCGGCAAGGCTAACCCGAAGCACAACTAGAGAAAAAAGCCACCATCACCAAACCACGCACACCCCCGATCCCCATCGCAAGGCAAGGGTATTGTTTTTTTTTTTCCTATCCATCGCGGTGGATCCAGGATTGTGCGCGAGTGGGTGGCGTGGTGGGTGTGTATATGCCTCAAGTCTGGTCGTTGCTCTTGGCTTCTGTGTTTCGTCGGTCGGTCTTGGCTTGGAATTCCCTTCTTGATGCGGTGTAGGACAAGAGGAGTTCAGGGAGGGGGCTTGGGTGGTGTAGTTGGATTGTTTGGGGGCACGCTTGGGATGGTTTAAGTCAGTAGCTGCGGGAGGGCGGGCTATTGTTGTGAGATGGATGGCGCGGGTGCGGATGGCGAAGGGGAGGGAGGGACGGGTTCGGGTCCAGGATGTCGATTGATACTGCACAGCGGTTGAGATGGGCAAGGAAACTCAGTTGCTGCACCCCGGGCTGGCTTGAGCAGCAGGACCCTGAATGCGATCTCCTGGAGCGGCGGCGCCTATCACTTCTTCTTAGGTAAATTGAGTAAGCACGTTTGATATGGCGTGTTGATCGGTCGTACGTAGCTTGACTATCACTTTGCCTCGTGGCGCATGAAACGGGTGGGTGTTATAGGATCGTATCATTCAGGGTCTTGATGATGATGCCATAGGGGTCTCTTTGGTGGGAAGCGTATCAGAGATAGCTAATCTCTTGTCTCTAGGGTCCGGTCTAGCTGGCGCTTCGATCTTCACATATCTCGTGCGGTTGAGTCGAAGATCTCCATTGGCTTTTTCGTAGGTGGCTGTCTAGATTTGCAAGCTATTGCGTTCTCGCCGCCGCCTTCGAAGATAAACTGCCTGTTCCAGAATTATGCCTATACGATGTGTTATGCGTGGTCTCTGGCCAATATGTTGAGATGGATAATGTTCTAGTCTCCTTGGTGATGGAGCTGAGATAAGATTATTACGAGGGATCCACTTTCGGTTTCACTGATAATTGACCCTGCCCCCGAGTTGCATGTCGTGTGCCTATAACCCCTAATTATAACTGCAGTTGTAACTATCTCCACATCGCGGTCGATAAGCATGCTCCCGCCGTCGACCCACTGCAATACATGCAAAGTGGATTCTGCCAGCATTGGAGGCGACCCAAAGTAACTTCCTCAGTCCTCAGATGGCCATAAATTTCCACATTCAACAAAAACCCCTCTTTCTCCAGACACAGGCAAACGCAGAGCGTAGGAAATCACCAGTTTCAGTCAACTCTGGTACAACTGCACACATTGTGACGAGGATGCACGTGCATGCGTCGCTGAAGAAGCCCACTCTATGCACATCACCCATCTGGGAGGATCCACAATAAACACGCAATAATGCGGGGAAATAGGTCCTTGATCTCCAAGTAACCCAGGATGATGGTGTGCGTGGGTATGCAGGCCGTGAGAAGTCAAGCAATGCAGTCTAGCGCTGCTGCCTTTGAGATGAGCCCGACTCCGCTCTGGCTCTGGATGGGCGAGACTCAACCATTGATCTTTGTCGCGCGACAGCGGTGGGGGTGCTCCCTGGCCAAGAAGGCAGCAGATATTGACGCCCTGTGTCAAACCCGCCACGCCTCCTCGTACGAGTCTACTTGGCGTCGTCTGGGGATGGAAGAGATCATGCACAGGAGCACCAGCGACAACTGGAACGCGGTTGGCCAGACTTCTCCATGGGGCAACTGCCTCCATTGGTCCCTCACTGCAGATGGGAGCATGTAAGCTCATGCGAACACCAGCTCGCAGAAAGCAAAAAGTGAAGATTTGGCAGCCTGGTGTTGCACTGCATCAGGCAGTATTTCGCACGCCGACTTGTCGACGCGCAAGGCATCCGGGCTTCTAATTATAACGCCACGAGGGCCGTAAGAAGGCGGTTATCTCCTCTATCCGCCGGCAAGCTGTGCCAGAAGCTGGCATCGGCAAATCACGAGAAAGCCGTCGTGGTCGTGGTGGTACAAGCAACCTTAGGCATTACTGGTTGGTTCCCCGCTGTGCAGAACGGTCAGACTTGGCCACGCAACGCTTGCTGGCGGTGATTCATGCCTCACAGGAAGGCCATCCAGGGTCCATTTCACCGCACCGAAGAACGCCGGCCATAGCCAGTCTTCTGTCACATTTGAATCTCGACAGCTAGCACTTGCTGACTGCGATGGCACAAAGGCTCGATCTGGCTGAGATGGCAACCACACCGCCCTTTTGCCATGCGCCAGAACGGCTGCTCTCCCACAGACGACCCTATCGGAGGAGAGATTCAGAAGGGCGGACAGAGAAGGGCGCGGAGCATGAGGCAATCTAGACCCCCAGCTCGAGGCAGAATATAGCGAGAGAGTAAGCGAGTAAAGTCCGAGGGCGCAACCACAACGGAAGCAATCTAACACTAGATCTCGATGGAGAAGAGACGGGGCGCATCGAAGACCCTTACTTGCCAAGTTGCCAGGCCAGCGAAGAGCGTCAGCAAGAGACCCTTACTTCCAGAAGGGCCACAGCCCCGACGCGGGAAAAACTTGCCTGTGGCGTTCGCTGCCCAGGTCCTCAAGAGAAGGGCAGCTCCGGAGCTTTGTCCAGAGGCACAAGGCGGTCGTGATTTGCTCAGTCGCCTGGGCTCGACGTGCAGGGCCTGATGGACGGGAGGGTGTGCGGGATCCTGGACGGTGCATGGAGGGTGCGTCCACGGTGTCTGCCGTTTAGACTTTGCGTGGCGGCGATATAGGAGCTGCCCACTGTGGCGCCGAAGTGTCTGTAGCAAAGTGTCTACGCGACTTTATTTCGAGGACCCGTTGCTGCTCAATAATCATCTCGCCGTGGTGCTTGGGCGGCGGGCTGTCAGGTTTGCAGGAATGGGTAGGTGAGTGTGCGGGCTTGGACGTTTTACCCCGCATTCTTCTGACTGTGCTGAAGCACTTTGGCCCTTCCTTGCCAGTGCAGCTTGGAAGCTCGCGATCAGGATGGGTTTTTGGGTGTAGCGATGTGTTGCTTATTCGCGAGAGGGCCTTTCTAAGATCGTCGATGCCGGTAGACAATTGCTGAGGATGCTTTGGGGGACGATCTACAAAGGGTTCTCGACAGCAGAAGGTAATTTGTACCGTGTGGCTTGGGGAAGGCTGGAGAAATGCCTTGCTATGATATCATACCCGCCCGTAGCGCAAGGTCCTTGTTGTTTTCGTCGTTTGACATTCGCATGGTTTGATAACGTTGCGATGGACGATGGTATCCCATTTGATGTCCGCAGCCGTCTCACATGGGAATCTGCCACCGTCTTCAAACCTGGATCTCTTACACCATGGTCGTCGATCAATGAATCATTGGAATCTTTGCGGCATGGTTTCCCGCCGTTACCACAGTAAACCAAGCTGCCACAACCGAGAAGATGGAGAAAGCCGTGAAAGAGTTGTAGCATATCTCGATTAACTTTACATGTGGCGCCTCGTGCAGAGACAACACCCATCTCGTTACATACTTCCCAAGGGCCCCCCACGGAACCAGAAGACCATCCAGAAGCGCGACCAAGAATTAAAAGTGAAGATGCATCCAACATTGGTCAGGTAAGTCTTGCCAGGAGTGTCCCGGCTGCCGTGTTTACCACCCTTTCACAGTGCGTTCAGCACGTTTACCGTCAAGCACCTGCCGGCAACCCCATTCATATCGTCCATCAACCAAAGTATATGCAGCCTTCTAGAACCAAGCCAGAAGTAATCCTTATCTCTCAGGCCACGCACTGGTTGAGGATGGCACCGGAAACGCACAAGTACCTTCGAGTAAGCTTTGCCTTGTCAATCAATAGCCTCGGATGAGGATATTCCGGAAGCAAGAATCGAAGGCTCAGTCCAAAGTCTATTTAAGCCTCATCTTTCGCGGCGACATGATTGTCCCATCGTCGAGCACTGGTTATCTCCGCTTTCTCCATCAGCATTGTGCTGATGAGCACCTTGAGACTTGCCGGGCATGAGAAGGAAGTGGCAAATCTGAAGGTCGCTGGTGCCGGTGAGAAGCTTGGGGAGCGATGTAGAGCAGGGAGGGTCAGAGGGGCGCCGTAGAGTATTTGGAAGAGAGATGTCTAGAGGCCTTCGCAACGTAACATGCACATCCAAAGCGTGCAATGCAACCCAACCCACTGACTCAAGCGCTGGCCATCATCTGCTCCAAGCAGACCGCTACTCCCTAACCCTGACGAGGCAGTACCCCAGAAACACCATCGTCAGTGCTTCAGAAGCTTGGCCTGCACCCCGCACGCGGAGTAAGCCTCGAGCGTCCATCAGATATCAGATACCGCACAGCTTGACTGATTGGCTTCTGTCATCCTCAACAAAGCGCCCTCGAGCCTGGCCTCGGAGATGTGCAAAGAGCAGAAAGGGCCGTAGTCACCCAGGCCTAGCAGCAAAGGGCAAAGGGCCGGCCGATCCGAACAGCACGGATGGCAGCACCCCCCGCACTAAGCCAGCATTCCCCACAATTTCCCCAGAAACCGAAGCGGGCGTTCCTGAGCCCTCCAATCCGCAGCGCACCCACATTCCCTCGTCGTCCTCTAGACCGCATCGGGAGCAGTCGTGGCGCGGAACAGCAGTGCCCCCCAAACCACCAACCAAGCTTCGGAGCTCGCCAAAGTTCTCATGCTTTTGGTTGGCACCGTCTAGCTTCGTACTGCAGCCGGTCATGCCCCCAGCCCTTTTCGCGGCGTCCCCTTTGCCAGGACCAGATGAGACTCGAGGGAGATTAGAGTTCGGTGCTAGAGCCGACGCCGCGCAGAGCGTGGAGGCTTTCTTCCGGGGCTGCCTTTGCATGTTGTGGGCACGGTGGGAATGGTTGGCTGGAGGGCATTGGGAATGTGCCTTGGTGGTTTTCGCTCCCCCCTTGGCTGGTCTTTGGAGGCATCTCGTGTCGGTATGGCCTTGGGGCATATGGCTAGGCGTTGATGCTGCCGAGGAGTGTGTTTCATGGGCGAGGGAGTGGTGTCGTGGCGTGGTTAGACAGGGCGATACGAAGAGGGCAATCGGGTCTTGGGCAGAGAGTCGGTGAGGACGACGAGGATCTCCAAGAATGAGCGAGAAGAGGTGCGGTGGGATTCTTCTGGAAGATGGTGATATCAGCGTTGAAGGGTGCCGTTAGTAGAGGTAGATGCGGACTGTTTGGGGGAAAGAGACAGACGGTCCATCGCGTGCATCGACGGCGTCTATACCAATCTCGATGCTTCTTGGGAAATTAAAGATGAGACTTGTTAGTGTTGTAATTCTCCACGTGAGTTACCGATGTCTGCCTTTTGAAATTTACCGACCCGTATCTGGAGAAAGACGTCAGTCGGAGCTATAGAAGGTATAGAAGGAGATATGCAGAAAGACATGCCTTACGCATGCAGCATTGTTACGGAAGCTTAAATGCCACGAGCAGTAATTGTAGTCGAAGGATGGCAAGAATGTGCAAATGAATTGATCTGGACTAGACATTCACGAACACGAGACCTGCGATTCTTCGCTAGCGGAATTGTCTCCCCCACCGGCCTAATAGTAAAACAAACCATGCGAAACTAGAAGGAAGTAAGTACGAACAACGGCAGAAGTCTAGGAGCCGTCTTAGAATCGAAGGTTGAGCCACGGTCCATTTTGCGCAGTATAAATCCCATCACGTCGGTAGCACGTCACCACTTACCAAAACGGTTGTCCGGAATGTATATCACGTAACCACCGAAACCAATGCAAGCGAGCTCCAAACCCCCCATTATTTTCCCTCCAGGTCCACTAGACAACAAGCAAGAATTTACGTGGAGAACCTGATGTTGAGAGCTTCTCCATACCCACTTCTCCGCCCGCAGCGTTTTAGAGGTGAACGCTATATGGTCCTTCCTAGGTATGCCTGTAAGTACCGAGGAGAAAGAAAGAAAACTCTGATGGCGCGCGACGGACCGACCATCCCCACTCTTGTTCTATGCTCGAACCTTTCATACCCGCGATCTGTATTCCAATCCGTTCAGGTAATAAGAATGTGCCATACATGTCAATCAGGTCTGGTGAGGTCGTAATCCGTGCGCCTCACAACGAAGAACTAGCAAGCCCGCGCACCTCGAACCCCTGATCTGCCGTGTCATCTCACGATGCACATTTTACAATACAAGCCCACGACCTGTTTGCGGCTGGAGCTCACCCTGATGCCACCAGGAGCAAGTGAGCGAGCGAGCGAACCAGCACCGTCGCGACTGGTGGTTGGCACCTTGTACCTTGTACCTTTGCTCCCACCCGTACGATGTGGCTGGACTGTGATCTTGAATCCCGGCACTGCCCTCACGCTTTCTCGCGTGTCGTCGAGGGAGCCAGGGCCAGGGAAGCATCATGGCTGCAGACGCGTGTCGGCAAGACCAAGTCCAGTCGATTTGGACGTCTCCGGGAGGAATGCAACAATGCTAATTTGCAAAAAGCCATCCCTCTGTCTTATCCATGCACTTTTCCAGGAACCTTGAATCGCCATGGAAGCGCGATGAGAAGCAAAGTGGGGCCCCGTGGCGGTCGTAAGCGAAGCGAACGACGAGAGATGAACAGGAAAAACGCCTGCACTTGAGGTCGGCTTCCTACCGCTAATGAGATGCCATCGGGCGCGCACGCCAACGACTGCAAGAAAAGCCGCAGTGCATCGGAAGGGGATATTTGGGTGCCATCCCTCTGACCTAGCTCTCCCGTACGGCTCAACAATACGGAGCGGTGAAGGCCAGCACAGCGAGGAATGCATGAATGAGAAGGCGACAGCATGAATCCGAGGGAGAGCGTTAAGGTTTTCTCTTGCTCGCGACGATTCCAAGACATGGACGGGGACTTCGACGATAAGGGCAAAGAGCGGTGACCAAAGATATCTCGCTGGGCTCCTTGCTGGACGGGCTTTGAACGTGCTATCCGTTGGACTGGCCTCGTTTCATTCAAAGCTGTTGGAGAAGCTCCGTGGGTCGATGCGCCGCTCGACTCCGAACGAAAGCAAGGAAGTAGCGCCAAACCACGGCCCTTGCCCATGGCATGGCACTTCTCCTGACGAACCCCCATGGTATCGGCAGCCGCAGCCAGATTGCGACGCTGTAACCGCTGCGTTGGGGTTGGAAAAAGTTGGCAGTGCAATGATGAGGAAATGATGCGCGAGAACGAAGTCTCGAACGTGTCGTCGCAATGGAAGTTGGAACGAGCTGTGCACGCTGTGAACTGTGCGTCGTCAGGGCTCCACTTTGGACGGCGGCTAAGCGAGACACCACCATCGGCGATCGAGGAGAGTGAGGGCATCGTGACAAGTGCGTTCGCACGGAGATTTAGTGACTACATTGGTGCAGCAGGACCATGTGGCCCGTCGATGATGTAATTGAGGCTTTTGACAATCGACTGAATTGCAGGAACCATCGCGCCGGCCACTGTCCCTTCCGGCGCCGCTTGGTATGGTCCTGGTGCCTGGCCCACGGTGCCGTAGGATTCTCGAAGATCTACAGCTGCAACGAAAGAAAAAGGTACAGACTTTGGCTCCCCCTCCACGATTTCCTGATTTGGAGGGATGCGAAAGTCCCTCTCCCACGGCGTCGCCCGCGGCTTTGCTGGTGGATGGCATTTCGGTACGGGTTGACATGCCGATCCGCCAACTTTACGATGCCTGACTTGTCCAGCAAGCGCGCGAGAGTCGAGATGGGAACGGAGGTGGGGCAAAGCGTGCGCGAGCCAACCACCGTGCTCGCTGCAAAAGCCAGCAGCGCATCTGGACCGTGGTCGACCCTACCAGACGGCGCGCTGAGTGGGGACGCTGGCTGACAGACTCCCTTACGGTGCAGTAGTGTCCTGGGGTTTGGGATTAGACGTGAGCACTTATGACGATCTGGTGGAGCTGCAAGTGGATCCCGCCCGGATGAGATAAGACGAAACACGACGAGACAAGACAAGACGGACTTGGACACGAAGACGATGGCGAAAGCGAACAGATCCGCCCGACGTCGAGGTTATGCATCGGCACTGCTGCATCGCTCTCGCTTTCGTGGTGGAACGCCTGGGGCAAACCTTTGCTGAGTTGTTCGTCTTCCATCAATGCCTTGGCCGGTCGAGAAGAGCCTTGGAAGGATTTCTCCCGTGTCTTCCTTGCCGCGTACGATTATGCACTGGCTGCCAGAGCCTGCAGCGCGACGACCAATCACCCGCTGGCCAGGCCGATATGAGCTGAGCGAGGCAAAGCAAAGCCGTTGGTCTGCGCAGGCTTTTTCGTATCGCAACTTTGCGTGCTTACTCCATCCAAATTATATCTCGGGAGTCCGGGTCGAGGATGATCTGTGACCGGCCAACTCCTAAATCGGGGACCAAAGTCAAATGCCATCAAGGTTTCGCTCTCGTGCGAACAGGAGTGGAGACTGCTGGCTACTGTCGGTAGAGAGCTGCAACACCACCGTATATACCGGTGCAGAGAAGCAACGCGACAAATCAGTGGTGCAGAGCCTTTCCGAGCGTGCCGGACGGTCGTGAGGGTATGTATGTAGGGAGGATGAGCGGGGCGAAATGGGATCATGAATGTCACTCGATAGGTCGGAAACCAATCCCGGACAGCAGAGTGAGCAGAGTGAGCAGAGTCGGGAAGGAGGTGCTTGGGGTAGAATGAAGACACGGATGAAAGTGGTCTCATCATCACATGAGAACGAGCCGTTCATTATCAATCCAGCTCAAAATCCGATCAGCATCGATGCATCCCTAACACCAACAGCGGACAGTACCCGGGGCGAGACCGGCACACCCCGTCGTTCGTTATCTGGCCTCGCACCGTGGATGGCGAATCGATGGTGGCTTTGCAATGCGGCTGGCCGTCGCCATCGGTCAAGCAGCAGCGTTGTGCTGCTCCTGTACTTCCGGCGCTGTAAGCTGCAGAACGGGTGGATGAATCGCAAAACACAGGACGTTATGCACCTGAGCGCCGGCCGACATCGATTGATAGATACAGAAACGGCAAGTTGGAGGTGCAGATACAGGAATCCTTCTCCGGATCCGGCATCCCACGGTAAGTGATCTTGCGACTTGTCTTAAGTGTCAACCGTCCCGACTATTTATGTTCCGGATCCTCCTCAACCTTCGTGGGTGCTAAGCAGCCCATGGGTGTGTATGTGATTATATCATGCAGTGTTTCGGTAGGTCCACTGAAGCCGGCGCGAGGCATGGAGATTTCAGGCGGGTGCGGATATCTGGTTTGATATGGTTGCCCATCCTCTGAATAGTATGGCATGACGATTACCATTCCACCATCGAGTCTGACAGCTGGGTAAAACACCCCGCGTCTCTCCAATGTCATGTACCCCTCAAATGCCAATTGCTATTAACGGCCCTTCTATGACCCCGTGATGGATGGCCCGGGTTGCATCTGTACCCCATAGAGACGGACCACTGCACCACTCCACAATTCGGCCGGCCGCAAACATCGCGGAGACTGAAGCTATCACCACCTCCGCTGAAAGCTTGCTGATAAGATAGCGCCGCGTACCGTCGGGGCAGGGAAGCATCCCGTGTTTCGTCTTCGTCTCTTGATCTGCCAAATCACGGTGGATGAGAGCGAGTGGAACGATGGCCATCACGAATGCACCGCCATGGCATGCTGGGTAAGGTACGGTCAACAGACAGCTTCCCTTCTTTGCCTCTCAAGCCGCGCCTCTCCGGCGAGCGACCTGCCTCGAATTGATGGGCCCTCGTTGGTGCATGCATGTAGCTCCTACCTGCATACTGACTTTGCATACCGACATACCAACACACATAAATACATACATACATATACATACATACATACAGATACACACACACATCTACACATACCTACACACGTCTGGTCTCCGTACCGGACGCCGTACCCCGAAGGCAAAACGCCCACAGCCTGGCTGCAGCCAGAAGGACGCCTCTTTTTCTGACGCGGCGGCACGCTTACGAGGGCCCCCCGGTCTAACGCAGCCACAGGTTCTTAGCCTTGGCACGATTGCACCAATTTGCACCAGCAGCTTTTCTGCAGTCGCCAGATAGAAAAAAAGGCTTGTCGACCGGCTCGCCAATCAGAGGCGCGCTTGCATCTCCCATCAACAGCTTGCACCAGACCGCGAGGAGACCCACTCTCGCCAAGCCTGGTCAACATGCCCCGTCCTCCCACCAGTTTCTGCTCGGACAGTCAACGATCGATCGTCGCTCGAGATGCTTCCCATCCGCAATTCCATGTTTGTTTGGCTGGCCGCTGGATGGGATATCGAAGTTGTCTTGTCGGGGGAAGCATTGCGACAAGACCACCGCCCGGCCCATTGCCATCGCAGGCCGGCCGGATGAAGTCATTCTTCCCTCGGTTGACGTAGGTGTCTCTGCGTCGCTCAACCGTCCCCATCTGCCCATTCCCAAGTCCATTCCCTGAAGCGTACAGAACAGCGCATGTTTCAAGGCAGGCTAGATAGATGCGGTGCTGCCAATACAATATCAATGCCCCCGCAATGCTATTGATGCGGTCATGGGCAATTCCGCAATTCCCGTACCTGGCGACTCAATCTGCATTCGCGTGGACATTGGTATTCGCATTCATACATGCCCCCGCCCCGCCTGGTTATGCGTGCAAGGTTTGGTTTGGTTTGGTCTGGCCTGGCAAGAGGTACATTGCTCAACGTTGAATCTCGCCCACCCAATGCGGATGGCAAAAAGCAGGTTGTTGGTTTTCCAGCCACACCCCAGCCGACGGCGACCAAGATAGCCAAGCCAAGCACGCTCTCCTGCTCGCTTGGGTTGGCGTGATCCAGGATCGGCATTAGCGTGGTGGGTATCCCTATCAGAGATCAGTGCATCGCCCGCCCCACTCCCACTTTCCGCACCGCGCTCCATCTTACTCCAGTCTCCCACCCGCAGGAAAAGAGGTCGAATGCCCGTCGTCATCCCTGCCGCACCCCGGTCCTGGTCGTCCTCCCTACTCGCGCCCCTGCTCACGCCATATCCCTACTCGCCCAACTCTAAGCAGCGCCGCTCTCTTCGCACCCTGCTAAGGCCAAACTCTCTTTGCCCAGACCAGACCTCCGCTGCCCACACCAGCACGCTACACCACCCAAAACTTACCTAAATCATCTCCATCCTCCTCCTCCCTCTCCCGTTCCTCCACACTTCTAGGCCACCGCCAGCCTTTGTCCAACCCTCTGCACCTTCTTGCTCCTACTACTTGAGCATTCGCTTTCCTCCTCCACGGCCGAGCAGAAGCAAAGAAGAAGAAGGATTGACCAGTCTTTCTGAGCATTGTTGAGATCATCGATTGGTCTTGCTGGCTCTCTGGTCTTGCGCATAAACGTCCGCACGTCATTGTCTTTTCGCTCCTGAGACAAAGAACGACGACCTCCCTCGCGTCGAAACCTGCACATCTCGACGATAGATCATCACCGTCCCCGGAACAGAAGGAACAGTTCGAGAAGTCCCCCATTGACTTTGTCCTGGCACCATCTTTCCTCTCATCTCGATCCTGCGATCCGATCCGCGCCATTACGAGCCTCCTTCCGAGTCAGCCGTTCACCACCATATCAGCCGCACCTGCCCTGACGAGAAAGTCCAGAAGCTGGAACACGCCTCTCGATCACTTTCCTCTTCTAGGCTCATTCTCTTTGCTCAGCATCTCGTAAGTTGGAATAACACAGTCGCTGTATGCCATGGCATGGCAATCGTGCTCCTCGCCGGCACTTGACCTATGAAAATAACCCTCACCTTCAACCTCCATTTTCTTCCTGTAACACCACAGCTGACCCTGATTCTTCTCGCCCACCACAGATCGTTAGCTTCGAGGATTCTTGTCAAGCTTCAGATGCGAAGCAAGAATTGAATCTGCTCCCCTTCGACTGCACCAGCGTCGACTAGCATTAATATTCCTCCTTCGTAACCCTTCCCATACAACGGCACCCATCGTACGGATGCCTTACACGCCTCCCTCCCAGCGATCGCCTGCTACCTCTGCCCCACACTCTCCAACCATTAGTCGTCGTGGATCATACCAGCCAGGTCAGACATTCGGTCCACCTGCGTCTAGCAGACCTGACCTCCCACGATCAACTTCATATCTCACCCGACATCGTCGAACTCCTTCGGCCAAAACACCAACCTTTGCTGCGACTCCCGAGACCACCCCGCCCAGCACCGCCGACACCGAAAAACATGACTCGATAAAGAGTCTGACGACCATTGGCAGTGTGCGTCAATCACCGCCCCCCGTCACGGACGAGACCAAGGTACCGGCTGGCGCCGTCATCTCGCCACCGGATTCCACTCAGAATTCCAGTGATGACGAAGAAGTAACGAAAGAGGCTCCCCGAGGTCGAACGCTGGAGAACTTGGCAGAGCTCCAGGCTGCGATCAGAATCATAGAACAGCACCGAGAAAGCTCCCCTACTCGGACTGCAGCAGAAGTTGACAAGACGGTGCAGGCTTTGCACTTGGTCATGCCTGCCGAGGACGCCGGAAAGGTGATTGAACAGGTAGACCCGCAACGAAGAATCCTGCACAACCGGGCGAACACCGACTCCTCAGTCTTTGTTAACGTCAAGGGCGATGTCTCTCCTCTAGATCCGGAAACTCCCCTGACCGGATCTGATAATGAGTTCAGTGACGACGAAGACGAGCCGGAGCGCTCGAGAAGGAAACCTCCCATGCTGAGGAAGAAGTCCGGTGAGCTCGTCCGACCCGCCCTCCGACCTTCATCGGCCAGACGGCGACCTTCAAGTATGCCGGGCACACCTACGTATGGCAAAGCCGTGCATTTCGACTCGCACCTCGAGCACGTACGGCACTTTCTTCAAGTTGACCGACCGCTAGCCGTGAGTGCCGGGTCTTCCCCCGTGGAAGCATACGACAGTGACGCGGAATTTCCATTCGGTGACGACGACGAGGACCAAAGCACAACGCGATCCCCTCCATACGAGTGGGAAATCGTGGTGTCCAACTTTCCAGCGGACACCCCCCAACGCTTATCACTTCCTGTCCGTGTCGAGCGGGTTTTCCTATCGGCCGACAACAAGACGCTGATCGGGAGTGTCGCCGTTGCGAATCTCGCCTTCAACAAATTTGTGGTGGCACGATTCACTCTTGATTACTGGAAGACAACTTCTGAAGTAGTGGCGGAGTACAACAACGACGTTCGCCAACAGAGAAGCGCTGACGGGTATGACCGGTTTAATTTCAACATCAGGCTTGCAGACCAAGCAAACCTGGAGGCAAAGACGATGTTCTTCTGTGTCAAGTACTGTGTCAACGGCCGAGAGTACTGGGACAACAACAATGCCACAAATTTCCAGATTGATTTTAGAAAGAAGTACAAGCCGCAGAATGGCAAGAAGGGCACGCAGAATGCCGCCGCGAAACCGGTCAACAACACGCTGCCACGTAGCCACCGCACCACACCGCCAGCCGCTGGCAAACCCAAGCCATCTCCAACATTTGATGATTTTGGCGACGGATTTGACTCTCGGTACAAATTCGTGAACTCGAAAGAATCCATGAAGGACTTCTTGTCCGAGCCGGTCAGACCGGTTAAGCTGAAGTCATCCCAGTCCGCTATCACTTTGGGGACTGGTCAACGTGCACACAACAATGGTCAGCCATTCGCACGCCGATACGATTTTGGTGCTTCTCTCACCGCAGCTATCAATGCCGCAAACGAACATGGAGATCGGTATATCCCATTGAAGCAGACCAAGCATGCTAAGATTGTTGACGACGCCCCCATGTCCGAATCTCCTACCTCTGCCGGAAGCCCGTTAATGATGAAGACCAAATCCTCGATCCCCTCGCAAAAGGCCGTCCCGGTCGCTGCCAGTACCAATGGAACAGAGTCCCCTCGACCGGTCGGTACGGAGAAACCTGTCCTGGCGTCCCAATCATACAACGACTTGTTGGACAAATATTGCTTCGTACGTAAACGCTGAACCTGGCCACCCGCCATCCTGTACTAATGCTCCTGACAGTTTGGCTCATCCAAGAACTCACCGCAAATCAAGGAAGGTACCCTTCGATCGGGCCAATATGATGGCAATGCAGATGACGGATACATCCTCGGATCCGCGGACTCGACGGCCAGCAACTCTCCACTTATGATGCAACCCGCTTCGGAAACTAAGCCTTCGCCGTTGCGGAATCAACAACAAAGCTCGCAGGCATCACGTTCTACATCTCCAGCACCAATGACTGGTTTCGTTACGGGTACGTCACCGATGTATCCTTACCAAATGACTGGTGGATTATTGTTCAACGAAGCTCATACGCCTACAGCAATTCGGGGTTGAATGAATTGTGCCCCCTACGAGCGATCTACTCGACGAACAAGACACATTATGCAGATCAACACAACACGACTTACCTCTTTACTGAGTGTGGGCAACCAAATTGACGGCGAACGGCAACAACATACGACTTGTCGATTCGATTTTACTGTCTATAATTCGACGGCTTCTTCGGAACATACGTCTGGCACTTTTGCGAGGTGGTGGAGCCCTACCACCCAATCGCTCGGTTTTTTGCGCACCTTTCTTCCTGTACTTTTGAGCGCTACTTCATTTTCCTACTGTTCTTGCATGTCTTTGGTTTCCATCACATAAGTGGTTTATTGACTTTCACCCTCGTCTTTTTCCTCTATATGCATAGACTGGCTTTTAATTGTGCGAATGCTTGGGGATCTTTTGCAGCATTATCGTTTGGTTCAAGTTCGTTACCGGGTTAGGGACGACAGGGGAACTACGACACTGGAGGACACACCACGCAGACTCCGGGCAACAAATCCGCGAAGAGGCTTTTCACATTGGGCCTTGATTACCAAGATTGTGTTTTTGTGCTTTTGGAAAAGTTTGAGTTATCTTCGAGAGGGACTGGCCGGGATGTGGGAATGGGAGGATATGGGGTGGAAAAGCAACAAAATATGGGCAGACCTAGGGAATGGGATCAGGTTCCAACTTCTACGAAAAGGGTGCTTGAATCATCAGCACGGCATTGCATTTCATCATCCATTGGCTTCGAGCTTCTTTCTGCGCTGCAAGCGATTCATTCAGGCGTGCATGCATGGAACAAGTCACGGGAATGGAGGATGGCATGTTGGGAGAGATTGAGGAATTGTAAGGGAACGTCCGGCGGTCGATAGATTTGGTCTTATGCGTCGGTTATGATTGATCGATTCGATGAATCAGACGACGTAAGGAAAGAAACTTATGATGACCTCTAAATTCTCCTCTAATTTGCAGTGTGAATATCTGAATGTGAATATGCATGATTGAGGGGAGGCAGGCCTTGAGAAGGATCGTGTGAATACGAGACGAGGAGCCTGACCTCATCACAGGAAATTACGGTAATCTTGGATGGTATGGTCAAGGTTTGTACAAAGACTGCTAGAAACCTTCATATTTCCGAAGTGTCAAAGAAGTCGAATAACTAATCCACCCAGCCAGTATCGCAGCTGGAAATGTGAGGAGCGCTCTCCGAACCCATTCCCACCCCTATCCAAATCACCCCTCAGAACCCCATCCCCCTCGCTCCCAACGACGCACCTCTCCTCTCCTCTCCTCTCGCAATCACCACCACTACCACGCCGCCGCCCAGCAAAAGAGCGGTCACCTCTTCTTCACACATCCTCCTCTCACCCTCTCGTCCCATGCCACATGTTGCGCTTCTTCAGCCTCACCTTACCTCCCCCCCGGCCGCAAGACAAACCTTAATTCCACGACTCGGGATGTTTTTTGGACGCGCGCATGTCACTTGACCTACCTCCTGTCTTCCACGCGGTGTAAGTCTTCATCGTCATCATTATCCTTGTGCGGGGGGGCTGTCGGACGGAGGGTCGTTCTTTGGATGGGCTTGGCTCTTTGCTCTTGCGCTTGCTTGCTCTTTCTGCTCTTGGGACTATATGTTGAGGGGGACTTGCTGGCGAGAAACAAGTACGGCGCACCTATGCTTGCGGGTGGCTTTTTGGGGGGGGAGGCCCGACGTTTGACATGGATGGATGGGATCAGGCTTATCTCTCTCTCTTTGCGCTGGGCGGGTTGTTCACTTGATGGTGTGCTAACGGAGGTTCAGGTCGGGATTTCAGGTCGGAATATCCTCAGGTTCGGGATTTCCTCCTGTGCATCTGTGTTCTTGGCAAAGAGTGGTTTCTTATCTTTACGTCTACCCGGACTTTGGACTGGGGAAGAGGAGGTAGGCCTAGGTAAGGGGGTTTTTCTTTTTCGTTGAAGCGCAGCTGATGTGTATCTTGGTGGGAGGGGGATTAGAGTTGGGGCTGCGGTCGGTCGGTAGAGCGAAGTGCAGTACCGCACCGCATGCATCGATTGAGCTTTTTCGAATCTGCCATTGAATCACGTTATTGCTTCTGCTGTTTGCATTTTAGACTCCTCTGGATCGCTTTCGTAGAAGCGAAGGCAACAACAGAACCTAAAAACTCCTATAGACATCAGAGGAAGCGCTAGGCTAGGTGCCCGGATCTTTTCCTCCTTCAGTGATGGAGGGATGGGCTTGGATGCTAGAGTAGATGCTGGGAGGCGTGCTGCCACGACGGGATAGATCTTGAGCTTTGTCTGTCACAGATCAGGCGTGGTTCGATCTTGAGGTGTCGAGGGAGCTAGACTATCGGCTCCCCCCCATCTTTCCTGAATAGCTTCCCTCTCACCGTCCCTTCTCTCCCCTCCCCCGCACGTCGTCCACCACGCGGCAAGTTAGAGGCACGTCAGAGTTCTTTGATCAAATCAACTTGGTTTCTAGTGACGTGCTTGGCCTTTCGTACGAGGTTTCTCTAGACTCTCGAGGGATTAGCTGGATGAAAGAGCAGGTTTTCTTCCTACTTGGCACTTCGCCATCGCGTGATATATCTTATCTACCTATCTACTATACTACTAGAACCGACTGCTTTCGGTGGTTCGGGGTTTCCATTGCCCTAACCCATAACCATCATATACGTGTTATCAGAAAGGGAAGCGAAAAAGCAGCACCGAAAGATACCATTGAGGTAGAACAATGGCTCGGCTCTCTCGGGATACGACCATCCCGTGCCTTGATCAGCCCCGAAGTGGTTGCCTTCCAAGATCACGATCACGGAGCGTCGGATTGGAACGTCTACGGGTTTCGCTGGGAAGCATGATGTAATGGTGGACTCGGTGGGTGCTAGATTGGTGCTGTATATCGAGATGCTGCGCTACGTGTAGCCAGCTCATGGTAGTGCAGAGAGGGGTGTGGTGTGGGATGATGCAGCGTGGTGTGATGAAGAGAAGGGAAGTGGGTATGGAGAACTCACAACCTGCTTGTTCTGTGCCCACCTGCATTTTCCACAGCCACCGCGCGCGCGCTCTCCAATGCTATACACTAGGCAGCTCAACATCGGCTTCGTCATTGAGCTGGGCGGTAGTCTGGCTGGCGTGGCGGGCGAATTCCACTTCTGGGCTGTGGTAGATAGTAGTGATTGTGGTATGTCGTGACCAACGAGCGTCACGATAAGGTTGTTATCTCTCTATCCACAATACAGTGCTAGGAACGTTTCGGCTCGCAGCCATGCTGCCAGGACAGAAACAGCCCCGTCAGGCTTGAAACACACAAGATACCCGCCCAAGAAACCTTATGTCGTCCTGAGCTTCTGTGTCCCCTTCCACACATCCTTCTGTCTTATCTCTTCCAAGCCTATGATAGAAGTGGGTCCGCCTCCCAGCGCAGAGGGTTTCGGAGATTTCGGGTCGCCAGTGCAGTTGGCATCCATACCGGTGCAAGACATGAACCTTGGCGGGTGCTGTCTCCTGCATGGGACGGCTGCATCGCCGATCACTCGAATTAGAATCCTTCAAAATGCACGGGAAATTTTTCCCAGAGAATTTCCGCCATGGACGAAAGGGTGGGCGTGCGTGCGTGCGGGTGGGTGGGCGATAAGAGAAGTGGAGGGAGCGGTGAGGGATGAGGTCGATCGATCGAGAGGATGTGGGATGTGTCAGTGGAGTTGTCTATTTATCAAGCGAGCATGCTGTGGCTGGTGCGAAGCGACGACTGGAAAAAGAGGCTGAGAGGGAAAGCTTCGGATGAGGCTGCATATTGATGCCTTATTTATAAGGCTGTAAGATATAAGCAAGGCTGAGGGAATTGACTTGGTGGGTCTTTAGGGTCGTCGAGCTGCTTTGAAATCGATCGCCTCGGCTAGGTACACTTTTTTTGTTGACGTCGTCAAGCTCCGAGGGAGCTACCTTTAATCCTGCCGTGCTCGAATTGCAACCCGGAACCACACTCGAAGCACAAGGCTGCCACTGAACGTGCTGTCGAGCTGTACAATTGAGGCCGGCCTACAAACACACCCTCAATTAAAGAATTGGCATTCAAAGCAGCCCAGACACACGAACAATGGAGAGGATATCAAGCTCAACCATGCGCCTGCTCACCAGGAGAGCTCCCACCTCGCTGCCCATCCGCCGCTCCCTCACCACATCCCGCTGCCCTTCCCTCGCCACATCCCGCCCCGTACTCGCCCAACACTCCCTCCCAACCCTTCTCAGCACCGCACAGAGGCGGCACGAAAGCAGCAGCACCATCCAAGGCACGATCGGCAAAGGCGAAGCCGGCGTCAGCGACGAGGTCGCCCGGTCCCAGGATGCGCTGAAGGCCCCCGAGCATCTAAACGCCAAGGAGCGCGAGATCTTCGACCAGCTGGCCCGCGAACTAGACCCGGTCGAACTAGATGTGAGGCGTCCCTCCTGCCTCCACCCCCGGCGGTTGGCCCGAAGCTTTTGCGCGGGAGATTGAATTTGCTAACGGTCATCGGGTGCAAAATAGGTCCAGGATATCTCGGGCGGCTGCGGGTCCATGTATGGGATCCAGATCACGAGCGAGAAGTTCCGCGGGTTGAATATGCTGAAGCAGCAGCGGATGGTGAATGCCGTGCTGGGCGAGGAGATCAAGTCTTGGCATGGGGTGCAGTTGCGGACCAAGATCCCTTGATGGATGGCTGTGGGATGATGGGTATGTGAGTGGGGAGCGGAGCCTGTTCGTTGGAAGTGTTGTAGGACTAGGTGTGCTGGGTTGCGGGAACGGAATTCCGGGTGTATGAAAAAAGAAGCAGACGAAATGCGAGGTGTGTATGATCATTGATTGCTGGGAGGGGGAAATCTAGGGCGTTGCCAGAACTGTGGTTCGGGTTTTGTGTTAGTATATGCACCATCTACATGAGCAACCCCTTTGATGTTTCTTGGTTTTCCTCTCTTGTGTACGGGCGGTTGGTCATCAGGGTACTTCCGAAGCATCGCCGTTGTATCGGATCGGACTACCGGGTTAATACATCGAGGTGAGGGCGGGATCTGACTTGTTAGAAAGGTACACTCTTAGCAATCGGTCAGCATCACTGCGGTAAGCCTAGCAAGATAAAAGTACTTTAAATTAAGCTGAGTTGCCAGCTAGCAAGTCTAGAGTAGAAGTACAAGATCAGGCATAAAGTCTACCAGGCCTCACCCTCGCCGCCATCTTAACCTCCGCCACCCCCAAAGAACGAATGTGCTCGCCATCCAATCCCGGCTCCCCCGTCATCAGGCCCGCCTCCCCATCCGCATACACATCGCCGAATCGCAACTGAACGTCCTTCATCCACCGCGCGCGCTCAAACCCCTCCAACAAGCTCCCCCCGGGCCCCGGCTGCGCGACATATTTCGAGTCGCGCGTCAGCGTCGAGCAGAAGCCCAGGATCTCCGGCGTGTGCCGCCGCACATCGTAGTAGGTGCCCACGACCGCGAGCACGAACATGATGAACGTGGCGATGACGAGGATCCCCAGCCAGCGCCAGGAGCACTTGTAGATCTCCGTCTCGGTCGTCACGCTCGCGGCGACGCTGTGGATGAGATTGTCGCCCGTGAGCGACGTGAAGACTGGGTTCGCGTCGGTGTAGTTGTTGGGCTGCAGGACTTGTTGTCCAAGCTCTGGGTCGCCGTTCATGGTGAACGGCGCAATGCTCCCGATGTAATACGCGTTAAAGAGCTGGCCGAGTCGCTTCCCGATGAGCTGGGGATCGAGCTCGCCAATGACGGTGTTGTTGCCTGTCTCTTGGTCGACGGTCATGATGACCGAGGTGTTCGGGTTGAGGACGTACTTTTGCGTGTAGTCGATCATGCCCGAATGCTGGTATGCGCCGGTCGCGGCCGGCATGAGCGTACTGATCTCGTCGAAGACGCCCGAGAAACTCATCCACGTGAGGTTGGAGTTCGCATGCGCCAGTTGGGATTCCCGCTGCGCGACGACCGCGCAGATCGACTGCGCGGACGTCTTATTGCACGACACGCTGGACTCCACATAGCGTTGGGTGACTTGGCATTCCGCGACGGTGTTGTTGCCAAAGTTGTACGGCGCATCTTCGTAGAGCAGCGTGGTTTGGGGGATTTCGCCCGTGATGTTGATCAGTCCCGCTGGGCGTTGCCACATGTAGTCTCTCGAGGCAAAGTTGTTGACGCCCAGGCACCAGGATGTGGTCGCCTTGCAGTCTGGCGCGTTCGGGTCCACACAACAGGCGCCCTGGAAGGTCCCGTTGAGACTTCCCACCGCATGCGTTGTGGCATTTGCGAACTGGACGCGGACGTCCGCATCGCCCACCACCGCCGTAACATTGGTGCAGTCAAGCTGCATGTAGTTGGATTCAAGGTTGAATTTGGAAACACCGTCTATGACATTGAAGAGGGGGATTCCCAGCACCGACGAGTACTCGGATGGATCCAGGGTGGCTGCGACATCAACCCAGTCCGAACCCGTCGATGTAAGATATGGAATCTTGAGATTACCCCAGAGGTCCAGACTGCTGCTCTTGACCGTGTTCGGGGCCGTGAGGGAGGAGAAGTACATGCCATTCAAGGTCGCCAGAAAGACCGTAGCACTATTCGATCCCTGAAAACTGCTTGGGCCGGTGGTATCCAGGTAATTCACCACGGAATTGGCGATATCCTGCTTCGTCGAGGTGTTCAAGACCCGCAAAGTAGCCTGGCCACCCAGCGGCGACATTGCCCAGATGAAGACGAGGGCGAGGGCAAGGAGATTATAGGACGACAGCATGAACTGCGTTCGCACGGCACCAAAGACGGTCCGGCTGCCCATCAGCTGCTCCAGAGTCTGCAGCCGCGCTCCTTTCTCCAGATGCCATGCGGCGACTTTGGACATGGTCCGTCCGGCAACGAGAGCGAAGGCAATGGGGAAAACGGTGGCGGCCTAGCCCACGGTAAGCGACCAGGCACTCACAGGATTCGAGGAACATACATACCATTTTGGTCAAGTTCTGCAACCGCTGGAGCGTCTCAGGATTCGTGACTTTTCCATTCACCTGACCTACCCTCGCAGCAAGTGCAAAGAAGGGAAACGTAACCAGATAGGTCAGCCCGTTGTAAAAGACGAGCGACGCCCAGTCCAGAGCCGTCCTCTGAAGGCGTCTTGGCTGGGGCGACCATGTTGGAGCTCGCGCGGTGGACTTCCCCCCGAACACGGGGTTCTTCTTGAACGACCTGATCGACTCAAATGCCGACGGCTTCCAGGGATCATTGGCGCTCTCGCCCTCCGAGCCGCCGATCAGAAACTCGTCCGTATGCGTCGAGGCATCGAGTTTGCGCTCGTACTGCGAGTCGAGGAAGGAGGGCGTTGTTGGGGTCCGGACAAATGCGTGCCTTTCTGACATTGGAGAGACGAACGAGCGCGGACCATAGATTATGAAAGCTCCTTGCGGCGTCCAGGTGCAACGTGTGGCAGTGACATAGCTAAGCCTTTGTACCTTCGAGCTGACCAGGACGACATGGGGCGCAGTAAGCGCTAGTGAGACTCAGGCTCAGCTACTTGATTTTCTGCCTGGGTCGATCCGTAGCACTGACGCTGCAGGTGGGGAAATTGCATCGCAATATTGGAATGTCAGACTGAGGTAAGAACCAGGGCTCTTTAGGACAGGCGAGTTGGGATGATTCGACTTGTAACGTCTGACGGCGGATCCATCTTCGCTCGCTTATCTGGCCGCACTGTCCTCAGGCCCGACATCCTGTATACTCTTACAGTACAGATATCTACAACACAGCTGGGATACGCGGAAACCCATGCCCTGTATTCCCGCCGAGTACCACTGATTAGCCACACTCCCTTGAGGCGAAAAGTCGTCAGGGGCGTATTGCACTCCAGTCCTACCAAGCCAGGACAAACCCTACCAATAGCCAAACTTTTTCGTAGATCTTGTTATGTTACTCCAAACTGAAGTTTCTTCGAAAGAATAATTAAGTAAATCTCGGCCAAGCATTGGAATCTGATAGCTGAGATGCTAAGGCTTCCCTGGCTATTTTTCAGCCCGAAACGGCGTGAGCTGATCATCATTTGAGCCCCCCCTGTGCAACAGGCTACCACCCTACGTAGATTACCCCCACCCCTTGGAGCAAGAAGTATTTTCTGGTTCCAGAAATCTAGCTGACTAGGGGTTCTGACGACTAACTGGGTAGGTTTTGTAAGCCTGCTAGGTCTCTCGAACCTTCTACAATCACCCTGAATGTGATAAAAGGTCAACTTTTGGCCTGTGCTACAAGGCGGGCAAGGGTATCTTGCCACTTACAGTACAGTAGAGTGCGCCCTCTAGATTTGTCCCACCAGATAACACTTACTCCAGGGGTGGGGGTTGTACTACAAGATCCTCAGGATAAACAACCCCCTGCTTGGTCTTTCGCCTCGAGAAAATTTGGCGAATAAGTTGATGAGAACCGTCTTAGGCGAGACTACAGGGCATGGGTTTGTATATCCCAACTGTGTTGCATGGGCGGTCCATCGATCAGCTACTGTAAGACATCTCATATCTCAGATTGCAGGCCCGACTTTATACTGTATGGGTCGAATATGCTTCCCTAGTAGCGGGATCTCACAGCTCTGACAGCTCTCATCATTGGTCTTTGGGCCCTGGTCATGATCATGGGCCATGAAACCAAGCTGGAGTACAATAGCCATGCCATATATATAATTGCAAACTCTCTTTCCAGTTCAGCATACTGAGATGCATCGTATCCGGAAGACATACGTACCCGGAAGACATACGATGAATGAAGTATAAACTAAAGGCTCTATTGCGGAGACTTAGGTCCCCTACAAGACTCCTGAGCCCCTAATAAGGGCTGCCCGCATGGAATCAGCCCTAAAAGTGCTACGGTCGTGCCAATTGGTTGCAAACGGGGCTACTGGCCTCCACAAAACTCGGGAATGCAATCACCTTGCTGTTTCCGATTCCATGGGGCCGGCTGGCTGAAGAGGCCAATCCCAGACGTTCAGATAGAAGCTTGATGAGTATCAGGCCGCGGCTGAACCAAACAAGAAGTTCAACTCCTCTTCCAAGGGCGCGAGAACCTGCTCTTCGACACTTCTACGGAACTCCGGATTCCGAAGGCTTGCAGTTGGATCCACAAAGCCCTTCAGGCAGTGCAAGATTGCCGAGTAGAAGGCCGCAGTCAAGTTCCCTTTACTCTTCTGTTCCAAGATCCATCTCCGGCCCGCTTGCAAATTCGACAACTCGTTGATCTGGCGGTCCGGACCGAGATCTTCAGGGGTGCGCAGGTTCTCGATGGGCTCGCCTGAGTTGATCTCGATCAGCAGTACCGCTAGCGCGAGGAGCTTGGAGCAGTCGCTCCCGGGAGATTCATTCTGCCGCACGGGCTTGATGCTGTTTGGTTTATGTTCTCGGGTGATATATGGATGCTTCACGTCTACTGACAGCGCCGTGCCGTCCTTCCCTCGTAAGAAGATGATGTCGGACTTTCCCCAGGACTGTCTGAGCCAGGGCGTATGGCCAAGCTGGATCAGAGAAGAACTCAGCGTGATGGAAAGGGAATATGCATCCTCTTTGCTGAGGGACGCATGTCCCTTGAACAGTAGTTCTTCCAGGCTGACGGCATCCTCGATATGTGCAAGGCCTTGTGGTTGAGCAGGGTATGCCCCTCGTAGGAGGCCGTTACTCTCCAAACAGAACCCGAGCCAAGGATGGATGGGTTGCTTGAGAACAGAACACAAATTCGTCACCACCTGAAGCTGCGCTGGTTCTTGATACAGAGCTGGGGAGCTTGTAACGGGAGGCTCGACTGGGACCATTATTTGTACGACGGAGCTGTGCAATTGTCAACCACCACTCTCCACTTAGTCGTTCACAGAACTGCACAAACCTCACGTGTGGTTCCTGGCTTGATTCCTCTGTCAGCCTGAACTCCACCTCGAGCCACCTCCGCGTAGACGGGCTCTGGAGCAGAGAAATCCGAAAGCAGTTGATATCGCATTTCTCTGCAGGATCCCTCTCCCGGCCCGTCTTTCGATTTCGCTTCTTGACGAGGCGCTGTTCGAGTAGTAAACCGGCGTGATGGGAAGAATGGTTCGAACACCAAGTCCGAGACAGCACATCATACAGCCTGGCTGTATTTTCCTCAACCATGTAGAGTGGCAGCGCGAACTTCGACTGCTTCGCGGCCTTGTACGGGCTTTCTAATTTCTCCGCCTTATTGGCGTATGTATCCAGTCGTCTATTGCACATTTCGAGTTCCTCGAGTAGCCTCTTTACCTTCTGTCGCTTCATTGTGAACTTCACACGTTTACTAAACTGAAATCCGAGAATTCCATCTTTTCTTGACGTCGGGTTCGAGCGAAGGATCACTTCGAGCCCCTGCTGACTGATCTGTCGTGGATCAGACCGAGTTTTACGCATGCTGCGGATTCCAGAGCCATACCTGTTGCGCGCCGTCTATATTTAATTTCTCAGCCAAGGATTGGGTTATCTTCTGGATTTCCGCTATCGTCTCCATGTAAGCTACGTAGGCGTCCCCGAGCCTGTCCCTCAAAGCAACCGCCATATCGTCACTTTTCCACAACACATTGTCGCTGTCGTTCATCATATCAACGAGTTCTTGATCTGAAGTGATGGGTCTGAGAAGGAGCTGGATGGACTGGGTGTATGACGTGTTTTGGAACCTGCCACGAGAACTCCGAGTCAGTGTCCGCGCAAAAACGGGTCGTGGTTCTACAGGATACCAAAGACTTTGCGTGGCCACGCTCAATTCCCGACCCCATTTTATGAAGGCGATGGCTGGATCTAGAGCATCCTCATAATGCTCCAGCGCGGAAATGACGAGGGGAATCGCGCCCAGCAAAAGACCGACAATCTCGATTCCAGACATTGCGCCGTGGGGTTTTCATCGAGTAGGTTATTGTGTCGAGCACATGAACTGGTTCACGCGCCTCTGTTATAGTAGCCTCAAAGCCTTGAGTTTTCACTGAGAATGCTATATAAGTGGTGATATGGGAGTTGCACGGCTTGTATAAGGAAGGAAACAGAGTCTGTAATCCGAAGTACCATCTCAATTAAAAACTGCAGGGGGAGAAAAATTGGGTCATATCTCCGTGTGTAGAGAGTGGTACGGCGTTTAATGGTTGCCGCAGAGTAGTCGGACTGGGTACATGGCGAGGGCCCCTGCTGGTTCTGATCTAGATATAGCAGCCAGATACAATCTAAAACAAAGTGTAAGGATAAAAAAACCTCTGCAATCTGTCAGTCCAGGCACAATGGCAGGCGTCTAGTTAACCCCGCTGTGATACTTAAGCGCTGGACTTCTGCAGCTGCAGTACTTCCTGTAGTCGCCGAACCTCTGCAGTCTGATACTGATAAGGCAATTGGGTGGGGAGCCCACGCCAGGGCTGTCCACCCCACTTCGCCAGGGGTAATAGCATCATACAAATCAATTTTATAGACTCGAGTCATTTGGAAACCTCCAGCTTCAAGGTTATTTTCCAGACAACATGGCTGCGATTGCTGAGTACACTTTATGGTGTATGAAGGGCTTCTCGCGATTAATCGCGACCTTAGCGACTGGAGAGCAGGAACATCGGGAATCAATGCCGCCGGCGACCATCAAAAACGAGTATGGACGCCTCAGGATCTGGTCGGGAAATCTGGGAGCTTTGCAGAGCGGTCGAAGCTCGTTGGATTTCCGGCTGCGCGAATCATTGGTGATGCAGTCGAATGTGACGAAGCTTTTGATCAAACTGAACCAGATCCTGCAGAGAAGTAAGTGGAATTTAGATTTGGAGAATCGCCTTTGCGAACCTTTTCCTTCTTGAGAGCAAATATTATAGAAGGGCAATTATCGACTAGTCTAGTACTGGTATTTACTTGTCACTTCACTAGTTCTGTTTTGTGTGCTTAGGATAGTGTTTGACCTTACTGCCAGGTATACAGGTTGCCAGTGGAGCAAGACTCCCTCTAGAAAGACTACCCGAGCCTGATTACTCGAGTGATTCATCCTCAGACGATGAATCCGGAACGGAAGACGAGGATGTTCCTAAATCTACTGAGCTTAGCCAACACATGCTCACCGTCAAGGATATCCTGGCAGACCTGTTCAAACTGTCTTTTGTGATTCGCAACGCTGCAACGAGAACGAGGTCATTGAACCCAACACTTTATAAAGAGATTGACGAAGAAACTAAAGTCGATAAGTTTGCGGCATATTCCAGCTACGACTATAACCATGTTCTCGAATCCTTCAAGCAGTTACGAAAGGATGTCGCACAGCAAATGTCTAGACCGCTTCCAGAGAATGATGAGGACGGCCTAAAAGGGGTGTATTTGATCGAGCGTCTAGCCATGACTATCACAATGCGTCGTCGAGCACTTCGGTACTGGCAACGACATGCAAAGAAACTCTCTGTTATCCGTGGTGGACCGTCAGGAGATAGCGAAGAAGCTCTTATGGACCCAACAAGCTTCTCTACTGGTATTGCTACTGGCAACAACGCGGACCATTTCCTTCAACCATCAGTGGAAAATGGACACAATGTCGCACAAAGTGTTATGGAGAAGTCGGTCTTATCTGGTACGGAAGCCACTCGATATGACAGTAAACTCGACATCTCCCTAGATACGCAGTCTGTGATTTCATATGCCTCTACCGCTTTTGGCTCTCATGGGAACATTGTTGATTTGCCGCCCGCTCCGGTGGCAGCATCCAATGGAACCGAGTTCCTTTGCCCGTACTGCGGAATTGTATGTGCTGCTAATCATGGGCAAGGCCGTGCATGGAAGTATGCCTCTTTGCTCTATCTAATCTCAGGGTGCATAAAGACTGACTGATGCAGAACCCATGTACTCCAAGATCTCCAGCCTTATATATGTACCTATCCTCACTGCTCTGAAGCGGTCCAAATGTATAGCAAAAGGCATGCTTGGCTTGAGCATGAACGATTGGTCCATCGTCGAGTTTGGCGATGTTTCGACCATGCCGATGCTGTATTCGGTTCTTCAGCAAAGCTACGCCAGCATCTGCAATTACAACACCGCACAAGCGTCACTGAGACTCAGATTCGAAGTCTGATAGATGTTTGTGAGTCAAGTGTGGCTGATACACGCGCGCAATGCCCAATTTGCCTCCTAACAGGTCCATTCAAGAAGGGCCTGGATAATCATCTGGCGTTTCATCTGGAAACTTTCGCAACCTTTTCCATTTCGCGGGGAAATTTCTCAGAGGAACCATCAGAATCTCAAGATGGCATGTCTAAGAGGGCTCAAGGCCCTAGGTCTGATGTTTCAACTCTCTCTAGCAGCCTTAGCTTTCAAAGTCATTCTACGTCAACGTCTTCAAACGAGCAGACCTTACCTCATGATGAGTTGAGAAAAGAAGAAGATTCATCAACAAAATGGTGGAAAGTATCAGAATCCGTGGAAGCTGATTCAAATATGGATATTGGGTCAAAGTTCCCCACCCAGAGCGATTCAGAAGCTACGAAGGTGCTGAATGAATTCGATAAGAAACCCGAGAGTCAACCCGAATACACGAAAAGTATAGAAAATCTGGAGGACGGCCTCCAAGAAGCGCGACAGGCGGTCGAGGCCACGCCAAAGGACCACCCAGAATTTGCAAAGAAGTTAAATATTCTGTACTGGTATCTTTGTCGCCGAACAGAGAATAGAGAAGACCTAGACGAGGCTATCGCAGTGGGTGAAGAAGTCATCATGCTAGCAGACTACGCGGATCCGAAGAAACTAGAAGAGGCCGAGAAACGATTCCAACACATACAACCCAAACCGACGGAACTAAATTTTGCATCACCGCTGACGAACGTGACAAACATGGCATCACTGTATTGGGAAAAGGAACGTTGGGAGGATGCCGAAAAGTTGGACCTGCAAGTGATAGAAATAGAGAAGAGGGTGTTTGGCCTGGATAATCTCGACACAGCAAAGAAAATGGCTAAATTAGCTTCAACATATCGATACCAGGGACGCCTGACAGAGGCCGAAGAGCTTGAGTCGCAGGTGATGGAAATGAGACTAAGACTGCTAGGGCAGGAGCATGCAGACACGCTGACCAGCATGACTAACTTAGCTTGTATACATCGCAGCCAGGGCCGCTGGAAGGAGGCCGAAGAGCTAGACTTGCAAGTAATTGAGACGAGGAAGACGGTGTTGGGACTATACCATCAAGACACACAATTAAGCATGAATACCTTGGCTCGGATATATCGAGATCAGGAACGCTGGCAGGAGTCTAGAGATCTAGAGCTACAAATATTGGAGAGAAGAAAGACAGAGTTGGGCTTGGAGGATCCAGCAACACTGGCAAGCATGTCAAACCTAGCTTCGACATATAGGGCGGAGGGACGGTGGAAAGAAGCCGAAGAGCTGGAAGCATATGTGACCAAAACGAGCAAGGGGGTTCAAGGACTGCAGCATCCTAACACGTTGAGTAGTATGGAAAACTTGGCTTCAATATACGGAAACCAGGGACGATGGGAGGAGGCGATAACCCTGCTAGAGGAAGTGGTCAAGATCCGGACTGCCATGATAGGCGAAGAACATCCGAGCCAAGAGGAATCTACACTCGCTCTTTCTCATGCGTATCTAGCGAACGGGCAGGTGGTGGAAGCCGTGGGTCTGCTGGAACGAGTGGTTCAAATCCAAGAACACACGCTGGCTAAGGATCATTCGCGCCGACTAGCGTCGCAGCACGCGCTTGCACTTGCGTATCATGCGAACGAGCAGGTGGATGATGCCGTGAAACTACTAGAACAAGTGGTCAAGATGCAGGAAGCCAAGTTGGCGGAAGATGACCCAGATCGGGTGAAGTCAAGGCAGTTGCTTGCTTCCTGGATGCAACATAAATAATTCAGATGAACATGTGCCGGCTATAACGCTGCCACACATGATCGATCACTAGCAACTAGATCTGACGGGAGTAATTGTGAGAAGCATATATAAATTATTCGAGGTAGCAATTAATCGAGACCACCGTCCTTGAAGGTGCACTGGAACTGAAGCCCCGAGAGGAGGGATGAGACGATGTGGTTAATACGCTAGCCGCCGGCTCGGCCCCTCGTTCCGCTGGCGCCAAAGCTTGATTCCACGCAGCAACTCTCACTCCTATCACTACACAGCTACCATGCAGAGAATCCTGATTGGGGAATGTATGGGGATCTTATCGATATGGTTCGCCGAACTACGTCAGCTGTTATCTATACTTAAGCTGTTGGGTGCCATTGTTCTTGCGTCTGTTTGATACTAAGGGGTATCTTTGGTGAATGGGGTGCACTATATATAGATCTCTCTCTCTCTCTCCTTCTTTTGTCTGCTGTGGCTGCACTTTGATCAGTAGCAATTTTACAAGACCGCTCATCCTACTTGCCAAGAAGCAAGAGTATCGTCTGCCATGGCAACAATTTGTAAGACTCAATTAGCCATCATAGTATAACCCCTTATACTCAACACCTCATCCAGACTACGAGCCATCGGGTTGCAACTGCGATAACAAAACCACGTACGATAAAGCCGCGATTAACGCGGCATGCACCGAAGCCCTGAAACTTGCCTCTGAGAAGAGAACTCTGGGGCGAGACAAGTACCCACACGTCTACAACGACTATGAGAAGTTCGACTTCTCTTCGCACGCCAAGAAACCCTATCTCGAGTTCCCCATCATGGCCAATGGGGCAAAATATTCCGGAGAGAGCCCTGGAGCGGATCGAGTGATCATTGGGAGCATTGCCACGGATTACCAGAGCGCGGTGTATTGTGCAACACTGACGCATGATGGAACTACCAGAAATGGGTTTACTGAGTGTAGCGATGATACAATGAACCCTAATGGTAAGGGATCGTATAAGCGCAGGATTGAAGGGAGGGGGAAGGAACCAGTTTCTGGAAGGAAGTTGTTGGAGAGGATTGACTTGTGATGGCGAGGAAAATCTCTTTTAGTGTTGCTTTCTAGCCAGCTGAGAGTTTGCGTCCAGAAAATGAGAGACTGCTGCACATAATTAATTGTACTTCCACTGAACATGAGTAGCGAGAAAAGATGGACACATGAATGCATATATTTATTGAATGTCATTTCTGAGTATTTCCGACGAGTGAAATTGTACTTGGAATACTTCTGACTGTCTTCATTTCTTGAAAGCTTAATAAAACTCAGTGCCATCACCGTTATGTATTCTAGTCTCAAGGGGTCAATGAACTGTTATCATTGTCTAGCGTAAACGCTTTCTTATTGCGTTTAAGAAAAGCAGGATATATGAAATATCATTTCACTTTTGGTAGGTGAAATTTTGCTAGGAAATGAAACGCTCCTATTTTCATGATTACAAAAGAGTACACGCTGTTTATGCTGCAGTCAAACGACCGAGTCCACAAGTCTTGCTATGGTTTGATTCCTCCAGAAACGCCCAACCTCTGTGCAATAAAATTGAGTCTTTCGTGAAATCATTTCCCTTTCCGTCTCCATCCTGAGACATTCCACTGTGTTTTAAGTCCCCATTCTTCTCACACCAGGAACCACCGTCCCTCCATTGCCAGTTTTGCGATCCCCAAAATTATGCAGGCGTTCACCAATCAAGTACACTTCATCTTTGATCCTCTGTCTCCAGCCTCGAACAACTCCTACCAAAGCCCAACAAGCCATGCCAACAAGCACTGCACTGAAAAGCATTGGATAAGAGTACCGGAAGATGAGCATGACCTCCCGCTCGCTTGCATTCTTGAACATGGTCTTGCATGCCAGACTTGCGAGGCCCCACGGAAGGCCAAGTAGAACTCCCAGGACGACCGTCGCAGGAAAGATGAAGCTGCGGGTTGCAAGTCTAGCATCAGGATTCAAGTATCCGTTTCGAGTGATTGCCCGTAGTGACTGAGCAGGGCGTGAATCTTCGTACCACAAGATGATTCGCGTCGTAAGTTTGACATAAAGCAGACCAAGCGTCCAACTTTGCACGAAATGCATAACGTGCGATTCCTCTAGAGCATAGTAGGTGTGCAGTGGAATGAGGATGTAAAATTCGACGAGGAAAGCAGACAAGGTTGGAAGCACGAAAAGAAAGGCTGCATAAGTCCACATAACACGTCCAACGCGGGATGCGATCTTCGTGAAGCGCCTCCAGGCTTGTCTCGTGTTGTTGTTGGCAGCCATTCTTCGTGCGTAAGAGATAAATTGGCGTACGTGCAGTGCCGTGTAAAGAATAGTACCCAGGATGTAGATGCCGATCGAGAAAGCATATACATCATTCTTTCGAACGTGCTCAGGAATAAGGCGGGAGAAGACGTGGCGCCCAAAGACTAGAGGCACGATGGTGATTCCAACTCCAGTCACAGCCGCGAACAGCCAAATGGATAAGATGAAGATAAATATCCTGAGGCGGAAATGAGGAGGGACATACACCTGCTTGAACATAGAAGAATCTCTTCCGTGCAGACCATCTGCTCGATCCTCGGCTTTGTCGACTCGTTCATTTGCCTCAGTCACTTCAAGGAAGACAGTGCTTTCCTTTGGTATGCGGACCTGGTCAGAGGCAGGCGTCCTTACGTATCTTCCGTCGTGGACGAAAGGTGCTATAGCAGCGTTTGCAGCACCATTAGCTGGCGTTACCTTGCCCTTCAGATGATTGAAAACGTCGCTCCAATTTTGGAAGGCATAATGGCCTTCTTCGTCCTTTTGTCTCTCATCAAACATGAACCAAGTGAGCCGTAGCATTCGTGCGCACCGACGAAACCACCAACTATACATTGCGTGGAGCCCATCGGACGGCTTGAAGAATCTTACTGCCAGCGGCATTAAGAAATTGTAGAATAACAAATCGATGGGAAATTCCAGTACTGGTTCGTTGGAGGACCAGTGGATGGGTAGAACGCCTTTGAATACAAATGCGATTCCCCAGACAACGCCTCCCAGACATATCACAACCAATGCGCCATAAACCAAAGCACTGAATAATATTTTCCGCAATTGCGTTGCAACGTTCCTTTCCAATACATCACGTACTGGATGGAAAGTCGGGTCATCGGGATCGCGTATGAAGTCTAAGCTGGATTAGCCTTTTCTCAGTTAATGGTAGGAGCTGACTTACAGAGAACTCCCTTCCGCATAATCTTCCGACACATGGATACGAAAAGGGCAAAGTGAAACATATAGCAAGTGCCGACAAACCAGTGTACGAATATTGAAGTAAGCGGCGAACGAAGGGTAAAGAGGATTCGGGACATGATTGTGGCATTCTCAAAGAGTGGAAGCAGCGCTGCGTCGAGAAGTAAGCCGCAGTAGAGCGGGAATACCAGCATCTCGATGCTTATGATCAGAATCACTTTCATTACGCCGCCGGCTTGATTGAGGAGGTCAATGATCGTAGCCTCCCATTCACGCCCAGCTTGACCAGCTGAGAAGGGCGAGCCTTTATTAATATAAAGTGCACCGAGGAAGGTCAGTGTTGAGTAACCAGTAAGAGTTGCCCAGAATCGATCCCAGCTGTCCCAAACGCTGAGCCCAGGGTCGAGAGGAGATGCTCGTTTGGCAACGTCGAGAGTGATGACCCACGAATTGGGTCTCAGTAAGAGACGAGGAAGTGCAGCAAGAAACCTCCAACTAATTGTAGCTAGTCCCGAGATGAAGGACCAAACCTCCATCAGACTAATTCGGAACTGGCCACTAAGGATAAACTGGAACCTGATACCAATCTCCGCAAATATGAAAGCAGCAGCAGACTTGATGTTCAGAAGGGATTCGTGAGACGCGGCTGAGAAAGCCAAGAGATCAGAATCAGCGACATTTATCACGCCGTTTACAGTCCCATGCATGCCATGGTCGAAAGCCGCGTAGGCGATCCTAAGAACCTCATTTCCAAAGTCAATTAGCTTTTCAGCAATTGCAGTATTCGAAGTTCCTGTGAAGTAAAAGAATAGTTTCACTGGAAAATAAAACGTGTACATGACACAATAAGCCACGAAGCCAAGGAATGCCAGGCCAAAGTCTTGGAGGAACGCGGCCACACCAAAGATGAGTCGCAGCGGCAACTTCAAGGTAGGTCCCGGATTCGCCGCAAACAACAGAGCTATTCTTCCAAGGTTGTAGGGAATCCAGATGCCAATAGCAACAGCTAGAGCTAGAAGAAAAGCACTGAACAGGGCATTCTGCAATAGACCAGAGAGTGGCCCACGCATTCCGACGAGCTCCATGATGCCGTCAAAATCTTCAGCATCATCTATGGCATCTGGGTCGTTAGGATCAAGACCTGCTTCAAGCGCAGCGGCAACTACATCACGATCTTGGTTCAGGAATTCGGGATTTCGATCGTTCTCGGGCTCATCGAAAACATCGTGATCTGCTAACTGTCGTGGAACAAATGGTGCTTCTGCAGCCAAATCCTCAACAATCTGCTCGTCATCGGCGTCTTCTTCTGCTTGTTGGCCTTCATTGTCGGGTCTAGCCCAGAGCCAGTCAGCAACTCGACCAAGAAAGCCTTGAGGTTCTTGCTGGCGTCCAGCAGGAGCTGGTTGGACATCAGTTGGCGCATTGTTGTCATCGCCAAACGGGGGAAATGGTGGGAACGGAGCAATAACATCAACGTTGGGTTCATTCTGATGATCCATCGTCTCGTTTTCAGTTCCGGAGTTAGGCATGGAATTGTCCGAAAAATCATCCCAGTTTTCGTTGAGGAACGTAGAAGAATCTGCGCCATTTGTGTGATTAAGTTCGTCTAAGTGGCGTTGTTGTGAAGTGAAGCTTCTGGTTGGATTATCCAAAGGTACCTGACGTTGCATAGAATTGCTAGTTCCGAAATTGGCCTTGGATGGAGAGCTAGGCGTTGTAGATTCTGCTATTTCGCGATGGGCTTCTCTACCTCGCGCAATTGCTTGTTCTACGCGAAGTGCTTGCTCTTCCTTCCATGCCCGTTCGTCCGTACTATTACTGCGTGTATTCGCGCTGATTGCGCTGGATGACACCTTTCGCAGTGGAGGAATCTCTTCCTCGTAACGATCGAGGGGAGGCTCTGCAGTTGAACTTTTCGTGTGTCTCGTTCCGCTGGCAGAATCGTGTGATGCACTAGGTAAATTCCCAAATGACCATGTACTTGGCGGGTACAGAGTTCCCTCTTGTGAATTAAACTTCTGCTCTTGGATGGTGCCAGGTGGAATGGTTGATCCCCCCGAACTCTGAATTCTAGTCAGCTTGTTTTGCGGTGGTTGTACATTATCACTTCCATGTGGCGCTTGAGCCTCTGGACTAGGTAGAGGCTCTTGTACCAAGTCTCTGAAGTTTTCTTTCTGCTTTCCCTTCCATTTCGAGGCTGACAGGTTCTGATCATTGCTGCTGTCATTACTAGGTCCTGTAGCATCACTGGCCGTTGCATGGACTGATTCGGTAATGTCAACCCAATCATTAGGGCTAGGAGTCGTCTCGCCGCTAATATCAGCAGTGGTACTTGATATCGAATTTGTTCGTGGTGCAAGAGCTGGTGAAGAACCGCCACTGTTGGATTCAACCTGCAATAGATCATTGCGTGACCGTCTACGAGCCTTTTCTTCAGGGATTTGAAGAATTTTCATAGCTGTCACCCAGTACGCCATCTCGCTACTCAGGTTACTCTCCTCGATTATTCGAAGAATCTCCGTGGCATTTCCATCAGCACGCTTCCAGATTTCTAGGAACTCTGCGGTCATTTTGGGTTCTTCCGTCAGTTGACGCTGGAGATCAGCAGCTGGGTCGAAAGCATCTCTGCCTGGCATAAGAGGTCTGTTGTTGCCGGAAGCTTCTCCTGGACCAGCATCTAGATCGCCTCTAATATCCAGTAGAGGTTCCTGAATAGCAAGCTGGTCACCAGCAGGCCTCAGGGGTTCATCGTCAAATCTGACTCTCCGATTTATCCGGGCCAAATCACCGTCTGGGCGCTCTTCTTCCTGTCTATCTCCAGGGCCATGGTTTGCTGCAAGGGCCGGAACATTCCGATTGGGCACATTCTGTAAGTTTGGTAACGGCGCTTGTTGTCGACCGCGTCGTCGTTCTGGTCCAGCAAAGTCAGCATTGAACCCAGCACCCATGTTGATGCCTGGCTGCTGCTGTACAACCCACTCGCGGATAAGGAATACGAGTATGAAGGAGACGACCACAAGAAAGGTAATGACATATCCTTCCACAATTGTGATCACTAGTGAGTTTATCGTAGGACTTCGTGTAAGATTGTTAAGAAACGAGACATCGCTGAGGAGGGATGGAGCTCGGACGGAATGTGATAAGCCCATGACAAATTGTGATGCGCTTTTGTTGTTCAACTCGCCGTCCATGATTCCAATATTCTGAAGTCCGAGGCCATAAAAGAGAGATTTTGCAAGACCAGCCGCTAAAGGGTCTGAACTGTTGATGTTCAACGTTTGCGAGAATGGAAGAAGTAACCCGACAAGTCTGTCCATAACACCACCTATACTCGCTGCAGTTGTCTGGCTCGCATGGAGCGGAGTCACAGGCGAAGTCCCATTTCCAGTTAAAGTGGCAAGCTGAAGTTCCCTCGCAATCTCCAGTGCTTGCGCCGTTGTCGTGTTAGAAATGGCGCCAGTCGAAGTGAGCTTGGGCGAAGGCCACCCTCCATCGCTGAACCAGAAAACGAAACGCCAGAATTGCCTGATGGCGAAAGGCAGTATCCCCAGCCAAACTGTCACCACCAAGCAGAACCTCAGCCATGTAGTTATGTTCCTAACCAATTTCAAAGCCAAGTGACGAGCGAAGACTGATGCTGGAAGTTTCTGGGGCATCTGAGGAGAATATAACTTCGTGAATCGAAACGGAGTTTTGCAGAGCTCGCAGTACTTCTTTTGCGAATGCGATAACCATTCCATCAAACATTCTTGATGAACGAATTTGATGCTACCGCTGCATTTGCACGGATAGAACAGAGGTTCATTCGCGCCCCCTTCTCCCCTACATATTCGACAGGTATCTGGGTCATTTGAGCCATCGTCAACATGCATGGTATTCGTAGCAAATTCCGGGTCGTTCATCAGATCCGGAGGTGGATGGTTTGTCTCATATTGACTAGCAAGGTCGGCCATGTTGCAATTTTGACACGTCGTCAGGTCTTTACCAGCCTAATGAGTAAGATATGCCAACGAAAGGCAGAGCCTTTACTTCAAAGGTAGCGGACGACCATCGGTCGGTACAATGTATGCTCGAGTTTGGTCCCGGTGCCGCGGCTCGCTCCTCCTCACAGAATCGTCGCTTCCCTGGCTACACAAGGTCAGTCGATCTAGAGCCTTTGGAGTCCAGGCACAACGAATACGTGAGATTGAAGAGGATAGTGAGTGCCCACTTGGTAGTTGAATGTAGAGTCTTGGGTTGAGCTGGGTGTGTGAGGGTGGGTGATAGTCATCGCGCTTCGAATCGCGGAACAACCCAGGTAGCCAAAATGCCATTCAACGCAGGTCGGCTCAACTAAACTCCGAAGATTTATTTGCTCACGTGCTTGCCACCCTGGCCTGGGGCATCATCTTTATCGGGCACGTGCCCCGTTATTTAAGGTATTATTCAGTAAGATGGTTTTGCATAACTGTGAAAATAATTGATGGCTGGTGCAAACTATCGCTGTCGACCGGGGATGTCCTACGGGGTTTCCTTTGGTGACAGCAGTATCACACTAAGCCTTGAGTGACAAGGTGGTGAGACACTCTCTACATGATCTCCAAATCACAAGCGAAGATGCAAGCTGTCAACATCAACATGGGTGAGTTTGGAAGTATATGTATGAAGGATAGAGGAATGGACATAGCCTACGTTCACCGTAAGTTCACGGTGTTCATCGTTAGCAGCTTTTATTTCCTGTAGTTCCAATTGTCCTGCTGGACTAAACCTGTATCCAATCATCCACAGGCCAATCACGTACAGGTGAGCCGTCCTGCCCAACTATGACGTGCGGTTGTGCTTGAAAGCCTGGTCTGACAGGACAACGTCAGTTAGACCTGTGACAGTGGCAGGCGGGAAGCCAAACAGGAACTCTGCACCTTCTCTGATTTCGCGACTTTGAAGATTCGCTTTCACCTCGTAGACTTCATCCAATCTAGCTACACTTAAGGACCCAGACAGCATAGCACTTTGTGGAGTTGACAGTTCGAAGCAGCTTCCTGGCAATCTCGCGCAGTGACCTCACTGTTTCAACAGTGGACGGAGCTCTCCCTCGGTTAGAGAACGAAGCTCCTGGAGGTCAATAAATTCTGACCACCAGCTTACGCGCAAGTAGCCATCCTCGACACCATCACGAAAGCTGGCTCCTCCTTTATATTAATCTTAGGCTCAAGCTTGTGGGCGATGGCGGTAGAAAGTAACGGCAGCCTGGTCAAGCCAGGGCAGAAGGGCGGGAAAGGTGCCAATGGACATGCGGTGGTCAGTCCTCGAAAGCCCATCCCAAACAGGAGGAAGAGTGGCTCGAGCTGGACCAGCACGATTGCCAGGTACATGATTCCCGTCTGCGGAACTCGAGGCTTCAGAACTGATATTGCTAGGTTGTTGACATGGTACTCAATCATCACGGTCGTATTTCGATGCCCTGCGACAGTAGACAAGCTTACAGATGCCTCCCCGAAAATCTGCAAACCATATTTTCAAGCATCCTCGGTCATCGCTCCATATCTCAATCCATACTACGACATTTATGCTGCGCCTTATGTCGATGCAGCTCGACCTTATTATAATACCCTCAACCAGAAGGTTATCGTGCCCGCCACGGTCTTGGGAAAGAAGCACCTGGCTCCTCGAGTGGCTCAGGCGCAAGCCTATGGCCAAGCTCAGTGGGAAAAGACTTTACAACCGGAGGTACAAAAATATCAGGGCATTGCTAAGGCGAAGTACGACCAGACATTAGGTCCACACTTAGACAAGGCAGCAGCCGCGACAGGTCCTTATCTCGAAATCGCAAAGACGAACGCGAAGCAGACATACTACGGCCATATACTTCCAACATACACCGCGGTGCAACCATATGCCGTCAAGGGTTATGGTGCGGTATCTGATTTTACAGTAAATACGGGAATCCCATATGCCAAATGGGCATGGGCAACCAGCGCTGTGTTCCTAGACCGCACCGTGTGGCCAAAGTTGAGAATCCTATATGGAGAGAATGTAGAACCTCAGCTCGTTAGAATTGGCGAACGATTAGGCCGCTATCGTGATGGAAAGAAACTGAAGGCAGTCATCAGTAGTGTTGATAGGTAAGTCCATATTCAATTGACCAGAATCTCACTAACCCAAAGTTAGCTCCTCTTCGTTGTCCGCGGCTTCTCAAACGGCCTCTTCTATTTCATCCTCGATATCTTCAGCCCATGCTACTACATCAGAACCAAGTGTTTCAAGCTCTTCTACGGCTGTTGCCGAATCAACCCCAGAGCCAGTGGAGACTCCTCTTTCCAATGAGGAATTGATAGAGAAAGCTCAAAAGATTGTGCAAGAAGATCTGAAGAAGTGGCAAACAAAATTTGCCAAGGCTGCTGATGAAGGGTCTGATGAAATGGAAGCTCGCATTACTGAAATCACGGATAAACTTGTGGAAAACCAAGCTCATGGCATGGGAAAGGCACTTCTCATTGAGCTCGAAGAGACAATCAAGTCGAACATTAAATCACTCCAGCCCGAACTTCTCTCTATAGTCAAAAAAGCCGGCGACGGAGACAAAGAGGATTCCGAAGCCGCGATCGGAACGGCAGTCCGTAAAGCTGGTTTGAACATCAAAGACAAGGCACAGGCTGTTCGAACATGGAGGCAGAAGTATGACGATGAAACCAACTACCTTGTGAGCAAAACTGCATCAGATACTTTCGAGATTCTTGACACCATCCGGGACATGGGACTTCAAGAAATCGGTATGCGGTGGGCATGGACCGACGGGATCACTCACAAGGATTGGACGAAATATCATCAACTAAAGAACAAGTTTGACGAGTGGCGTGATGATGTCGGAACAGTTGCAACGGGACATCCTGGCCTGGAAAAGGCACGTGCTGCTTCTGATGAAGTCGAGGGTCAGGCAATGGCTGCGGCCGAAGATGCAGCAAAGGAGTTGGCTCGGTTGAAGGAAGTTGCACTATGGAAATTATCTGTAGGAGATGTAACCGATGACTTCAGCACCAAGATCGTTCCTGCAAAGATTGCAAAGGCTGTCAGCGATGCAAGCGAAGCCATTGTAGGCACTGCCTCTACTCAAGGTACCATTGAGTCTTTATCATCCGCAGCCTCTTCTGTCGCTGCGGCTCAGTATGACAGCGCACAGAGCGTCGCATCGGATGCAAGCAAAATCGTCGGTGATGCTGCATCATCTATTTCTGCTAGTGTCGTTGGGACACCACAGGGAAGTGTTGAAAGCATTGCCTCGGTAGCTAGTGCCAGTGCTAGCAGCCTCGCAGATCAAGCTTCCAGCTCAATTATCGGAACTCAACAAGGTACTATGGAAAGTGTTGCATCCGTAGCTTCTGCTTCTGCAAGCAGCGCATTAGATCAAGTATCGAGCTCGGTCATTGGAACCCAGCAAGGATCAATCGAGAGTGTGGCTTCTGTTGTCTCCGAATCTGCAAGCAGTTTGGCTGATCAAGCCTCCAGTTCCGTAATCGGGACATCGACAGGTACTGTAGAAAGCCTCGTTTCGGAAGCTGCGGCAGCTGCTAGTAGTTTGTCTTCAAAGGTGGACTCGAGCGCTCAAGAGGCTGCCTCTTCGATCTCCAGTGCGGTGCCGGAAGCTAGCTCCATCAGCTCTGCCGCTTCTTCGGCCTCCAGCCAAGCCTCCAAGAAGGTTTGGGGAGGTGCGATGGCCCAGCATGTTGAGGCCAAAAAGATAATCTACGAGGATATCATTGACGAAGAGTCGGATGATGACACTTACAGCGAGAAAATGCAAAGCATGGCTAGCCAAGCTGGTGATAAGTTTGCTGACCTAACTAAGGCCGTCAGCGAAGCAATGCTGAAGCCCACGAGCACTCAAGGTACTGTTGCAAGCGTTACGAGCCTTGCTGCAGAACAATATTCAAGCGCTCTGTCGGCTGCCAGCTCTGTTCTTTATGGCACTGAGCAGGGTACGGGAGAGAGTATTGCCAGTGCTGCATCGAGCAAATATGCAGAAGCTGTAGCTGCGTAAGTTCAAGTTGAAATCCGTTGACTTTTTGATTGCAAATACTGATACTTTACAGCGCCAGTGCTGCAATCTATGGAACGCCAGTGGGCACCTTCGAGTCCATGTCATCGGCGGTTTCTTCCGCAGCTTCTTCCGCTTATTATGGCCCACCAACGGGGGTATTCGAGTCTATCTCAGCTGTTGCTGCTTCTCGGCTTTCTGAAGGCTTGAGTATAGCTTCGGCTCAATTCTCCAGCGCAAAATCCTCCATTGGCCCTGCCCGTACACCTCTTGCTCAAAAATACTTGCAGCAAGCTGAAAATCAGTTTTACGCAGGTGTTGGAATGGCGCATGCACGTTATTCTGAATTCATGGATGCAGCATCGACTGCTGTTATGCCTACTCAAACACCACTCTACGAAAGCGCCGCTACCAAGATTAGTGAGGCAGTGATCGGAACAGAAACGCCACTGTACGAGTCTGTTGCATCTGCGGCCAGCGAGAACTGGGAGTCCTTGATCACCAAGGCCAGTGAGCAGATATATGGAAAACCAACTCCGTATTATCTCACAAAGGCCTATTCGGTACCTGGCGGCCTCTATTCATCTGCAAGTGATGGTTTTGTTTCACAGTACGAAGCAATGCAATCTCTTGTTGGCGAATTGGTATCTGGTAAAGACGCCCCATTCACGGAGTCAGTCTACAGCCGATTCTCCATTGCAATGGCTACCGGCGCCCCCGACATGATCTCGGCTGCTTCATCCATGGCTAGTGAGGCTTACGTATCGGCAACCTCAGCTGTTGATGACACTTATGCATCTGCAGTGTCAGTGGCTGGAGATGGCTATGCTTCAGTTACGTCTGTTATCTCGGTCGCCTTCACTCCACCGCCAGCACTTGAGTCCATTCTGGATGCAGCATCCTCCCGCGTCAACGATGCAGTCGAAGCTGCGAGCATCCAATTTTATGGAACACAGAAAGGTACCTATGAGCAGGCAACCTCGTCTGCGGCTTCCATCTATAGTTCTGCTCAAAGTGTTGCAAGCGAGAAGATCTACGGATCTAGCACTGGCTACGTCGAGGCGGCGTCTAGCTCCATCTCTGCTGCGGCTTCCAGTGCTCAAGCAGCTATTTCCGAGGCTATCTATGGCACCACGACTGGCACCATTGAGTCGGCTACCAGTGTCATAGGCGACACATACGCGTCAGCCACATCGGTCATTGCAGAGAATGCCTCTTCGGTCCAAGCGAAGGTGAGTTCTGCCATTTACGGGCCGGAACAGGGTGCCGTCGAGAGTGCTCAAGCTCGTCTCGTTGCCGCCGTAGAATCAGCTCGCGTCAAGCTCAGCGAGTTCGCTGTGGCGGCCGGCGATGGAGCAAGTGACGCAGTGAAGAAAGCCAGCGAGGGCGTCGAGGAGTTTGCAAGCAGCGTAAGCAGTGCTGTCAGTGCTGCCACAAATCACGTCAAAAAGGACGAGCTATGATCGGAGATGGCGGACAGGATTAAGTTAATGATAATCTACGATGGTTCACGAGAGCAAATGTTATCTAGCGGTGGGTGATAGGAAAATTGGGAACGAATGAGGAAATGGGGACGAAACTGTTCTATATTTGTACTTTTGTGTCTTACTCTGCAAGCCAGCATTTCCTTCACAGCTTCCGCCTCTGGACGAGCGAGGCGACGAAGACAGAAGCGTTCTTTTCATTCCTACGCAGGTTGTACTTATTGATCTGATGGTTGTAGCGGATTGTTTCGTGTTTTGATATCAACAATTTCGTAGTCCACTTGTCTGCTTTCTCTCGGTGCTTCTCTCCTCCTTGTTGGCTTGATTTACTTTCCCTTTCGTATCTCTCAGAGGCTCTTGCTTCTCATCAGCCTTTCTGATTCATCCTTTTGATCTTTGTTCAGTCGCTGATATCCCTTTGATGCACGCGCGCGAGTAGAAAGAGATGGGAGCGAGCCTGGAGGGGGCGGGGGGGCGGGAATAAGTGAAGGAGTTTGAATTTGAGGGTTGCGTAGACTTTCAATATACTTTTACTTCTTCCAAACGGGTTATGTTCGTGTCGTGTCACCATGCGATGATTGTGAAAAGATGACGAAAGGTAGGATTCTCAGCGGGACAAAAAAGAGTCCCTTGTCTCTCGGTCCCATCATAGGAATGGATCATCTTGCTAAACCCTCACGTCTCTTGATTGTCCAGTTTCGCCGTCCAACGCTATGGTCCGTGCTGGTCAGTGGGGGGACATGAAAGACTGGACCTAGTCCAAGTCGGTATCAAACGAAGCCCGCTACTTATTTTTCCGGGTGCTATCCACGTCTGGAGAGCAGGTAAATCAAGGAGGAAGCACCGAGCATCAGGAAAAACGAGCATTGAACGGGCTTGAATAAATGCGCAGTTTCGTGCTGCCTCGAGCGGAAGCTCGTCGGTTAATCCCCTCCTGCGGCCTGCGGAGAAATCCAACCCCGCAGTTGCCAGTTCCAGCGCGGTCTCCATCGCAGTGCACATCACTCACTTAAAAAGGCGACATCAGCTCACGCGACAACTTGCCTTGGGCCATCATCATCACCTATAGTTCAAGGAAAATTTTGCCACGGGTAATAGGAATCATGTCGTCAACACCTGCGTTTTCCTCTCTCCCTTTACAAAAGTCCGGACCGAGAGGCAATGCCTGGGGCCTCTTCGGGTCGTCGGATGAGTTAGGGATGCTGAACCGCCTCACGCCAGAAAACACCCTCGCAGCAAGCAAGGAGATTGTCTATGGGGTTCGCATCGCTACGGACTGGTCTCTCGCACAGCCTGAGACCCCGTTTTTTGGAAGACAGGCGTTCCATCAGGAGATCAAGCACAAGGCGCCAAGGACTGTAAATGATGATATCTTGACGCTAAATACGCAGAGTAGCTCGCAGTGGGACGGATTCAGGCATTTCGGTGAGACTTTTCGTCTGGTTTAATTTGGGCGGTATGGCCTTTTTAATATATGAGGAGAACGTTCGTTGGCTCACCTGAGCAGGATATCAGGATCATAAAGTCTACTTTAATGGCTGTCAACAGGAGGACATTCATAATTCAACCAAGAATGGAACCCATGGTATGTGTTTGATACACCTGCAGACCTCAGGCAGTGCCCAATCTGCTAATCTTTCAAAGTCTGGGTCGAAAACGGAGGTGTCGTTGGCCGGGGAGTTCTCCTGGACTATGCATCATGGGCCGAGTCGCAAGGCCTGAAACCGTCAACACATACCTTTACGCCTATTCCTTTATCTGATCTCCAGAAGATCGCAGAGGCACAAGGCATAACGTTCAAACCTGCTGATATCCTATTCATCCGCACTGGTTACATCCGGAACACGGAAGCCATGAGCCTGGAGGACGCGAACACGTATGCAACGCAAGGAGGTGGGCCGATTCCTGCTATCGGGATAGAATCCTGTGAAGAGATGCTACGCTGGCTTTGGGAGAATGAGTTCGCCGCCGTTGTGGGCGACCAGCCGTCGTTAGAGGCCGCTCCTTTTGCGAGTACCGAGTATTGTTTGCATGAATGGATGCTCGCCGGTTGGGGAATGCCGATTGGGGAGTTGTTTGACCTTGAGAAGTTGGCGGTTGAATGTAAGAAATACAACAAGTATACGTTCTTCTTTAGCAGTGTCCCGTTGAATGTAAGTCTTACGCTCAGGGCACACTGGACTTTGATGGTTGACATTGACAGGTTCCGGGTGGAGTTGCGAGTCCTCCCAATGGCGTTGCTATCTTGTGATGGCATGAGGTTGCCGAGAATCGAGTGCAGATAGCATTGATAGTAATAATAAAGCTTCAAATTACTTGAAAAACGACGCTGAGTTCCCAAATTAGAACCATCACAGCTCTCTTTCTGAAGCACTCCAGCATTACCTACACCTCCGCATTGATGATGGTTGGTGCTGCTCTCCAAGAATCCGCGGAAGTATCGACGACCATCCCCACGACGGAAACCAAGCGGGCTGCAGATAGATGCTGCTCAGGCCACAATGAAACAAGTCGAACCGAATAGGAAATTATCCTCGAGACATCGACGAATGTCTCTCGACGGCAGACCAACCCAAACAAATGACAGTCCAAACAATCTTGAGTGGATCCTGAACGGGTACGACGAAGATAATCTTTCGCAAATTGAACTTGGCCAGCGAAGACGAAGCGCATCCGACGGAACTGACTCTTGCCAAGGAGTGTGGAAGAGATTGCTGCGTTCCCACATCCGCACTTGCTTCCACGTCAGCACACACACCAACACGATTCGCTGTTTGAGCCTTCTCCACTCCCTCGACTGTCAGAATGCATCTCCTGTCCTGTCCAGCGCCAACCGCTCATGTCTTCCGGGCGGGCGGAATTGGTCGTCCGTGAGACCAACGGTCAGGAACCAACGCGTAGTGCAACTCTCCGGGCCTTGAACATGGAAGCGACCATGTCGCATAGCATTGTAGGTATAGGCACGGGCCAGGCTAACCTTGCGAGGGGGGCGGTTCGACTGCCAAATCCTTCGTTCCTGATAAGGCTGAGTTGGATGGCTTTGCAGCGTACGCAGACAGCCTGACGAAGAGGCACATCGAGGATGAAACCCCAACAGTGCGTGCCTCTGCACAAGATGAACAGCTACCATGGCCCTTACCATCTCATCTCATGCTTGGTTAGTCAACTCTGCTCGAACGGTTTGTGCGTGAACGTGGCTGCCCACGCTTGACGAGGCTCATTTCCGCAGACTTGGACAGGAGATTGGCCAGCACTAGTCCGACGACGCTTGCTCGAGGATTATATGCCGGCGACCCTTAAGACGCACTCTAACTCAGAAGGCAGCTCTGTAACCAGTCTTGTTGTACGTACGGTCACAGTGCTGCTGCTGTGCTCTTTCCAAGACAAGAACTTCGAGATTGATGAAGGAGGCACGGCAGGGAGTGGAGGTCTGTGGGTCCCATGGCATTGAGCAATGGCAGAGCAGCAGAGACGAGAAAGCCTTCTGGCGTGGGTTGATGGAAGACATTTCGAAACGGCCACGGCAGGATGGACCTTGGACGCGGTGGTGCAAGCGATATGAGAGCAGGAAGCAGCAGCGAAGGATGGTCGAGGGTGTTTGATCGTCACTCGCCTATCGCCATCGCGACTGCGCAGAGCAGCTCGGCAGGGAGGATGGGCTGCCCTTCGCTGCGGGGACTTCTGAAAAGCGCCCAAAGTCAGTGGAAAGTCAATGGAAAGTCAAGGGCCAGCCACTCAGAGCCCCTCGGCTCAGCACCTGCACTCCCGCGCTCCAGGGCTCTTGCGCCTAGGAATTGGGGGGAGCCCAGCAGGATCGTCGCTCTGCGCCTGTGTGTCGGATTCTCAGCCCGTGGGATGCCATGGACGGTGCTAAGCCTGCCCTGCGCTGCCTCAGGCCCGACAGACTCACCACAACACGCCCTTTGTTGTTGCCCTCGATATTATACTCTCTTATTAGGCCAGTAAGATGCCTCCCACGCTCCACTGGCCGCGAGCGTAGATAAGAAGACTGAGTCGACCCCTCGGTTTTGCTTCTTCACTCTCTCCATCATCATCATCTCCATCTCCATCTCCATCTCCAAGCTTCAGCTCAATCTTCCTCTTCTCTTCTCTTCGCCGCTTCCTCGTCTTCTTCATCCACCTCACTCCCGACCTAATCAAGACTTCTCTTCTTCCTCGGTACTACTACTTCTGCTTCTTCTTCTTCTTCTTCTACGATACCCATTTAGCGACCCTTTTATTTTCACTTCTACCAACATGTCTTCTTCCAACACCTACTACTCCACCAAGTCCTCCTCGGAGACTCGCTCCGCTTATGACTGGGAGAAGGCCTCCCGCAACCCATATGCCGCCTACGACGAGCGCACCTTTGAGAAGAAGTCCTACCAATCCCGACGCACCAACTCGACTTCTTCCACCTCGTCAACCTCCTCAAACAAGTCAAGGTCGCCATCTCGACCACCCACTGGCCGCGTTCGCTTCAGCGTCGCCTCGTGATTGGCTCCTCTCGTCACAACACAACAGGACTTGGACCATGATGGATGGATATGATTGATGACCCACGGTGGCACGGAGCTCGGCCTCTGCGGGAGTCTGCGACCTGCACTAGCTGGATGGCAAAAGGATGGAATCCTTTTTATGACTTTTGACTTGCGATTTGGAGCATACGATACCGGAGTTTTTTCGCGCCAGGGGCATGCAAGCGAGCTTGTTCGGAGCGAGATATATACATATCTAGGGCGCAAGCAGTGCTTGGATTTCCGGAGTTAAAAAATTTCTCCCACGGGCTGTGGGCTGCATCTTCAATCTCTAGAGAGCTTTTTCATGCTAGAAAGAATTGAACCATATGAACTACACAGATATCGTGCCGTCCCTTCCTGCAGTGAACCAGCCTCACTTACCTGATTGCAATGTGACATTGGACTCGAGTTGACCTTTTTTCCGGCAAGGTACTTTTGACTTCAGCAGTCCTATCTTAGCGCGCTTTGCAGATCGAATCGAACCAACCCAGTAACGAGATACGCAAGGAGGTCTACACCGGTGACCGCCACCGTCGCCTCATATCTTTATTCCAACATAATCGATCGCCCTAGAACTCGATCACCGTTTCACTGTTAAGACGCTTCGATCAAGAGCTGGAAATTAGGCTGGGCTTTGAATCACGAAAACTCGAGTCTCTAGATTATAAAATTTCATGGGGCCCTGGATAAGCGGGGAGGGCGGTTTTGGCCGTGGGTTTGGTGACACCCCCTTCTTCGACCCGGGACGCTGCACAACGACCTCATCTGAAGCGCGAACTGGCCAATCCGGTTGACTGCGTTTGCGTGCAGCAATACACCATGCAAGAATGGACAGGGAGATGAAAGGTAAGCTTATCAAGTCGAGTTGTTGGAGAAAGAGGAATGATATATGGTTGTTGCATCTCTTGGGCTGCGAGGTTCAGTCCTCAGCCATTTCTCAATCCTCCATATTTTTCTCTCCATTCATCTATTCTTTTGGATCATGAAGTCCACTCAAACCAACCTTGCTTCAAAAAAGGCGACGCCCTGTGAGACCGTGCTGGAGTCTCCCTCTCATGCCAAACGCTTTGAGATCCAGACGAACACGGCGGCGGAAACTCGACTCCTTCGGAAGATCGATGTGCATCTCATACCCATCCTCTTCGTGATGTACTTGTTTGCCTTCCTGGACCGAGTCAATATTGGAAATGTCAAAATCCAGGGTCTCCTGACCGACCTGCAGATGACCGGGACCGATTTCAACATTGCTTCGATGGTTTTGTTCGTGCCGTATATCTTGCTTGAGGTTCCGAGTAACATCATCATGAAAAAGGTTCGACCCAGTATTTGGTTGAGTGGACTTATGTTCTTCTGGGCATTGACCACCATTTGCCAAGGCTTTGTCACTAGCTATGGTGGTCTTCTTGTTTGCCGTGTCTTTCTTGGTGTCTTTGAATCTGGCTTTTTTCCCGGTATGTGGGCTCTGAAGGACTCTGTAGTATCTACTAACCTTTCTTTAGGAGCGGTGTACTTGATCAGCATGTACTACAAGCGATTCGAGCTTCAGAAAAGACTTGTGCTCTTCTTCTCGTCTTCGTTGGTGGCTGGTGCATTTGGTGGTGTATGAAACATCTCCTCCCTTCCTGCTTCACTGCTAACATGGTTAAGTTACTGGCCTTTGCGCTTGCCAAAATGCAAGGGCTCAGGGGATATAATGCCTGGAGATGGTATGTCTCTCTCACTCTCTGTCTGGTCAATGCTAATCGTCTCTCTTAGGATATTCATAATTGAAGGGCTTGCAACTATGGTTGCTGCAATTGCTTCTTTCTTCTTGGTTCCAGATTGGCCAGAGCAAACCAAATTTCTCACCAGCGAGGAGAAAGACATGCTACGCAGTCGCTTGGATTTAGATCAAGCGGCTGGTGTTGCTAGAATGGATACGCTTAACAAACACTCCCTCAAGTTAATTTTCAGAGACTGGAAAATCTGGACTGGGTAGGTCAACCTTTCCGAAGGAGCAACAGAAACTCACCTCGCTTCAGGACTATATTCTACGTCTGTGCCACAACTACTGGCTACTCGACAGCATTCTTCATCCCCACGATTCTAAATGAGTTTGGTTACAGCCCATCCAGTGCTCAGCTTCACACCATCCCAGTTTATGCTGTTTCTTTTGTTCTCACTCTATTTTGTGCCTGGTGGTCAGACCGCGTTCAACACCGCTATACCTTCACGATCGGTGGGTTGCTTCTCGCGGTCATTGGGTACATCATCCTGCTTGCTCAAGGATCACTTCACATCCAACACCGCCTCCCCATTGGCGTTCGCTATGCAGCCATATTCTTCATTACAGCTGGAAACTTCATTACACAACCACTGGTAGTCGTCTGGCTCACCAACAATCTAGCTGGCCACTACAAACGAAGCTTTGGCGCCGCCATTCAGATTGGAATCGGCAATTTTGGCGGTATTATCGGCTCGAACATCTACTTGCCATCAGAGTCTCCTTATTACAAGACTGGCTATAGTACCGGCATGGCACTTCTCTTGGTGGGTGGTCTTCTCTCCACCATCCAATTTTTGGGTATGAGATATGAGAACATGAAGAGGGATAATGGAGGGAGGGACTACCGGTTCTCGCTGCCCGAAGAACGTTTGGAAAACTTGGGGGACGATCATCCGCACTTCAGATTCAATTCTTGAACTGGCTCTCGGAGATTTCACTATTAAAATGGCCTTTTCTCCCGTCATGCCCACGTTCACGATATTTATGACTCTCTATTGTTTGGGACATTATTTGAGATCGTTTTCAGTCACAGATAGAGAGAGGATGAAGTTTCTTTTTGAGTCAGCACTCAATAACAGTATTTCTATTTCATAGCTAATTTCATAGTCAGATTTCATAGTCAGATTTCATAGCCAAATTTTGTAGCAAACTTTCGTTGCCAAAATTTCAACCTAATTGCAGTACTTTTGATATAACACACTGCCAGTATACCTCTCATGCCAGCCTAGTAGTGCGAACTTCTTTTCTTCTCGGTTGATAGTGCCGTTCAACCCGCCATCGTCCCTAGGAAGGTCACAGCCAAGCGAGAGATACACGAAAACCAACGTGAGTCTGCATCCAACCGCCCGCCACTTCGCACGTCCTACTCTTGCACCACACTGGATATCCCGGCAGGGATGTTCCATCGGCAAATACTCGTGCCAGAGTAACAACGTACCATAACGACGTCCTCAGGCAACCTGAGGAACTTATTTCCCTGGAGCACAAGTGTGGGGGAATGCTACGACGGGCGGTTAGAACCCGTTGGAGTTACTGGAGAGCGGCTCTGCTTGTTTACACCGCAAGAACAGACGTATATTCATCTCTTGATCGACAGCAGTCCAAATGGCTAGCGGAGTATTTACCTGCTCGCTTAGACTTTGGAAGCCATGGACAGACGATGCATCACCAAAGCAAGATCCTCGAGTCAACCAGTCCATTCACGCACACAACGGTCGAGTTACCTGAGCGGACCTCCAGTCAAAGAAGCGATACTGTACCGCGCAGCATCCATCGAGTTTCGATCCTGTACCCCAATCCCCTTTCCCTCGAGCTGCAATCGAAGATGAAAAGGGAACTTTCTCCGCCGGCCGTCGCTGCGCAATCCCGTTAGCTGCCGTTGCAATGCATGTCTGACTGGCTCGTGGGCTTGCACCACCGTGCGGATCATGTCATGTCGATAGGCGAGCCCCATGTTGCGTTCCGCGCCGCAGCTGCCAAAGGAGCAGAGGGTGCGAGTCAGATTTTTCGGCGTGTCCTGACGTGTGGGGCGAATCTGTCGTGCGTGCTGTTGTTGTGTTCGGTGGGACGAGGCGGCTTTGGGCGTTGTTGTAAAGGAGCGGGGGGGGGGGGGGTTCTGACGTGCGTGCCAGACGGTTTTGCGGCACGGTTGGGATGCAGGTCCAGATGTTAAGAGGCATGAGGGGGAAGGACGTGGCTGATAATCTGGCATTTTGGAGGTAATTTTAGTGTGATAGTAGCCATTTAGCTCGTAAGTGGTGACTTGCTTTTCAGTGACGGCCGTACCGTCTATATACAGTTGGTATTGAACTAGATTCGGGCCTGTACCAGAGTATCTTAGAGCTATATTCACCATTAAAATAATACTAAGGATCCACATATATTTGCAACAGCTGCATGTGCATCTACTATATTGAGTGCAAGTGGGGGCCGGGGAAGATGG
>PDLM01000016.1:1391289-1428407 GCA_003369665.1 Coleophoma cylindrospora
GGGGAGGACGTAAAACTTCCTTCAAGTAGGGAAATATTGAACATGTATAAAGCTTCAAGACAAAGGTCAATATAGAACTGCTGAGAAACTTTGCGTTGCTTCAGTTAACCAACCTCAGGCTTACGTGTAAAGTCAAAGAAAAGATTGTCATGTCTTTTGCAATATTCGAAGACAAATGACAAAGAGTTGTCAGATTTGTCGCTATCCACTTTGCTATCAATTCACTTCCTTGCTGAGCCAGCCTACTAGATGGGCCCTCAAGAGAGTGTGCTAAGGACTCCAACTTCAACTGCTGATCTTCACTTGATGGAATAAGCAATTGTCTACGTATAAATTTTTATTGCAAGGCCCTAATACAGGGCGGACAGACTTTCTTGGTTTACCTGAAGAGAACCATCAAATACTAATAATTGGAAGATAAAAATGCCACTCACAAGATCCTAAAGGCTGAGTCTTGCTGTTATTAAATCAAGTGGTGTTAAATGAAGCTGACGTCCACATTTCCCCGAGAACCCCGCGTCTTGCGGCTCGGCCATGCCTTGAACCGAGTAGTGGGGAAATTTCTCCCTCGTAAGAGACATGGAGATAGTACCATGCTGCTAGTCCAGCATCCTATCCCTTAAATACCCCTCGGGGTTTCTGGACTTGCTAGCCATAGTTTGAAATTCCGAATATTGTCCAAAATGCCTCGAGTACTCATCACTGGCGGCGCAGGATTCATTGGCCAACTGATGGCCACCCGGCTTCTCAGTGATCCCAAGTATGAAGTCACGCTCACGGACATCGTCCCACCCAGCATCCCAACCAAAGCTGCGCATCCAGAGAACGGCAAGGGCATCAAAGCAGACCTGTGCAATGCAGACTCGCTCTCGTCTCTGATCGACTCCTGCCTCCCACTAGATGCTATCTATCTCTTCCACGGCATCATGTCGTCGGGCGCGGAGGCGAACTTTGAACTAGGCATGAAGGTCAACATGGAAAGCACATATTCCTTCCTGGAGTACCTCCGCAAACTCCAAGGTCGCACGGAGGGAGCAAAACCCATCCGCATCATCTATGCATCGTCACAAGCCGTCTACGGCCAGCCACTGCCGGCGGTGATCGACGAGAAAGTCGTGCCCACGCCCGAAGGGAGCTACGGCGCGCAGAAACTGATGTGCGAGGCCCTCATCAACGACTACACGCGGCGGGGCTTCATCGACGGCTTCAGCCTGCGCTTCCCTACCATCTCGGTGCGGCCAGGCAAGCCCACGGCGGCGGCGAGCTCGTTCCTCAGCGGCATGATCCGCGAGCCGCTGGCGGGGGTGGAATGCGTGATTCCGTTGCACGACCGCTCCTTTCGCTCCTGGCTCTGCTCGCCCAAGACGCTGGCGGAGAATCTGGTTCATGCGCTTACCCTCCCCACGACGGCCATGCCGAGCCATGTGCGCACGGTGAACATGCCGGGGATTGGAGTCACGGTGCAGGAGATGATGGATGCGCTGGCGAAGGTGGCGGGAGAGGAGAAGTTGAAATTCTTGAGGGAGGAGACGGATAGCGACATGGAGAGGATTCTGAGGAGCTGGGGCACGGAATTTGATAATTCTTTGGCGCTGAGTTTGGGATTTAGACCCGATGGGGGTTTTGAGGAGGCTGTGAGAGATTATATTGAGAGTCAGAAGCAGTAGTTAATAGTAGTATATCTTCTATTGAATTCTCATTTCTATTTCACTACAATCTTCAATTCACTATAGAGTAATTGACATTGCTAATACCTGTGAGATTCATGGCGATTCATCGTGAGCTCCACACGCCGTCCGTCCCTTCGGAAAAACCGCCGGCTAAAAACAGAGCCGCTCGGTAAACTTCTTCCCCGCAAAAATTGACCAGTTGAAAAGGAGGGGTAGGAAGTCGGCTTGGAGTGCGGAGAGAAGACCGAGAAACACGCAACTGCAATCAAGCAATAACCATGGCATCCTGAGCACCAATGGACGGGCCCAGAGATGACCGGTCATCTACGCTCTTAAAGATGCCTGCCGTATGAGAGCTGACCATCCATCGCGGACTTCTCAATTGACCTTCGACTATCTCTTTTTGTACCGGCGGAACCTAGAAGCAACTCACCACTTGAACAGGATCAGCACAGTATCAAAATGGCGGACCCCATGGCCGGTAACAAGGCAATTGCCATGCTGAAGAAGGCAGAGAAGGAGGGATATGGTGTAATTGGAGTTGTCTCAGTCCGTATACCCAGCATGACCCTTCCCACCGATTCCAATCCCCCAATGACGAGCAGCGAGGCCAAGAGGAAAGGCTAACTCTCGCTCACCCGAACAGTACAACATGGAAACGATAGTCGCCTGCGTTCGAGCCGCCGAGAAGAAACGCTCACCCCTCCAAATCCTCCTCTTCCCATGGTCGCTGACCTACTCACCACTGCTGGTGCACATGGCAGCCAAGGCATGCGCGGAGGCCAGCGTCCCCATCACATTGCACCTGGACCACGCGCAAAGCGAAGAGGCCATCCTGACGGCAGCCGAGTTCCCCTTCGACAGCATCATGGTGGACATGTCGCACTACGAGAAGGCGGAGAACCTCGAGAAGACGAAGCGCCTCACCGCGTACCTGCATGCGAAGGGCATTGCGACCGAGGCGGAGCCCGGCCGGATCAACGGCGGCGAGGATGGGGTTCAGGATACCGGAGACCTGGAGGGCTTGCTGACGACCGAGAGCGAGGCCTTGGAGTTTGTCGACACGGGCATTGACTTCCTGGCTCCGGCTTTTGGCAACGTGCATGGCAATTATGGCGGGATTGAGAACATCAAGCTTGATTTCCCCAGGTAAGGGGCTGGAAAATTCGGAGTGCTTGCATGATACCTGCTGACGTCTCATGCTAGACTCGATAGGATCCGAGAAGCCACCAAAGGAAAAGCGACGCTGGTCTTGCACGGAACAAATACTTTCCCAGATAAGATCATGCAAGGTTGTATCAAAGGTGGTATGACGCGGTGTAATGTCAATGAACTGGTTCTGCATAAATATAGCAAGTACGTGGCTGAGAATACGGGCAAGGCGCCTTTGACGGAGCTGTTAGAGACGGGGACAGGGTTGATTCAAGAGTTGATCGAGTATCAGATGGATGTGATGGGCTCCACGGGCAAGGCTGATTCATAGACAATGGAGAGTCTACGATATCAGATGACGACTATTTGGCTGTATCTCAAGGATACCACTAAAAATCGTTGTTTAATGACTAGTGACTGTGGTCCATTAGTCTGCTGACTGTACAAATCAACGATCTATTCTCATTTGGAGACGTTCCAAACAATTAAGTTTATCTGACATAGTGATTCGATGTGAGGCGGATGGGGTGAGGCAATTCTTTTGTAGGGTTTTTTTGAAGAGTTCATCCAACTGAACCTTTGTCAAATTTTCTGATATATCAATGCCTTCCGGGACCACTAACATAGCTCTCGATGCTCTTGGACTCCTGAAGAATTCCTGTAAATTTGCTTCTGATTGAGACCGCTGGCTAGCACGCTTAGTTTGAGATATCATGAATATATAGAGCACTGTAATGAGATGGAAGATAAGGTTGAGATGGCTATGTTCTGAGAAAAAATTTTGAGGGGTCACAAAAAGCAGAACCTCTTCTCCCTCTTCCAGGTCAAAGTGAAGCGTATGGCTAATAGGTTTGCACGTGTCAGAGCCATATCTCGAGAGTGAGCCACGCAACAACTTCAACCAAGTCACTCCATGATCCACGGGCAGAACGACTTGAATTGGAAGTGCACAACCAAGAAATCCGACACGAAAGAAAATTGTTTGGCAGAAGGTAATAGTAAACACTGCCACACTATGGCCAAGTACCAAGTATTGTGATGTAGAATTGTAAGCCTAGGTGGATCTGTGACGCAACGAAACCATTCCAGGTTTGCTTGGGGAAATCAATGGATAGCTGTTCGAAAACCGGGAGGAATGCCATTAAATGGAAGTCTTCTAACCTAGAGACGATTGCCTAAGACATCTTCACTAGCAGGTGTTCTCTCACAGCTTGGAAATATCTCAGCGAAGGGACAGAACGAGGTTCCATGGCATGTCATTGCACTTGCAAGCCAAATCAGAGCTCGTGAACGACATAGAAGACGTTCAATAGCCACGAGTTCCAGGCCAGGAAAGCCGTTTAAGCCAATACGAAGTACTGGATATCATGTAATGTGGGAGCTGGTTGATGCGCATGTTCATGCAAGCGGATGTTACGCCCACAGTCCACGGAAGGGGGCGCCAGAATAGGATGTGATACTCAAACCAAACCAGACCCAACTGGTCGTCGTCTTCAATGCGAGAAGTGACTGAAGTAATCCACACTGACAGGCAAGGAGCGAGCCGACATCGGCTCGATCCCTGAAGTCTTTGGTCCATCCACACCCAAGGGAAGCCAGATGACCGGCAGCAAGAGGAGGCATGAACTCAACGTTGCATCTTAACGTCGAGCCCGACTGAGCCTAACCGATGGCTGCAGCAGGTGCCGAGTGGATTGTTAAGCACGACCCGCCCAAAGGAGCGAGATAGTGATAGTGAGGGCGATGGCGATGGGGATGGGGATGGGCATGGAGATAGAGACAGAGGGTCTCGGTCCGTCGCCCAGGATATCACGGCCTTGAGGACCCTGCTTGCAGCTATCTGTGGGGTTTGAGTTCGAGGTCGAGTTATCTGTGGGGGTTGGTGTTGGGATCTGAAGCGTGCGTCTCGTCCTCCTTCTCTTCGCAGTATTCCTGTCCTGCAGCGAGCGTGCGTGGGCAGTGTCGGAACACAGCCGTCCTGGCCTACGGAGACACGCCGATGGGGGAGCGCTTCCGATTTCCTTATCCGCTCGCTCGTCTCCGGTTGCTTCTCGTTATCAACCCGCTAAAGGAGGGGTAGCTGCAGACGCATTAACCTGATAAAACGGTCAAGCAGCAACCCGCGCGGGCAACCACTCTGCCCGTGGCCAAATAGTTGCCCCTTTAGTCCTCCGGCCGCATGTCCACATGGGTGAGCCTTCCTGTCCCACGTCAGTGGCGTCGGCGTTGAGCAGGAGTGCTGGTCACGGCCGCAGCTCGTCCGGTAGACCTGTTCGGCGTGAGGCGAGGCTCTTGCAGGATGCAGCTGCGCCTGCTGGCGTCTTGCTGATCCCATGCCAGCATGCTCCAGTCATCGTGCACCTACAAGACAGAACGGCGGTTGGCCGTGTTTGCCGGCCTGCTGCTTCGGCGTGAGGTTATCAGTCCTGACGGCCGATCGGCTTTCACCCACATTCTCGTGGATAAAGGCGCTTAATATCCTGCATTGGTCTGGCTCCAAGGCCCAGCCCAACCCCGAGAACTCGATGCGTGCTTCTCGAACTTCGGGATTTATCAACGTGAGCATCGGCCAACGTTGCCCTTGAGGGCTGCAGACAGGGGGAGAGAGGCAATGCCCATCTGCTTCTCCTTCAAGCAAAGGATCACCCGCCCAAAGGCTGGACGGTTGTAACTCTGGTATAGCGCCTTCGCCACGGATCATCCCTTCCTCTCAGCCTCGCCGTATCGGAGACATCTACCGTGACACGGTATCAACGAGCCCCCCAGAGCTGATTCGACACCAGCCCCTCCGTCCAAGTGGAGACTGGAGAAGCGACCAATTTCCATCAGACCAATTTCCGGTAGGGAAGGGATCCCTGGGCTAGGTGCGAGAGAAGTCATCACTCGTATTATTGGCATTGAACCGTCAGCCTAGTCAGATGCACCAAGCGACGGAAATAAGCGTGCGGCCGTCGCATCGACTCCGTGTCGAGGACTGCGTCGACTTCTTGCAGTGTGACCGTTAGGCGGTCTGCGTCCTGGTGAGAATGCAAGAGACCATCACAAATCTCCTCTCGCCAGCATACGAGATCGTCATCATGCCTGGGCACATGCTTGCGCTCCTATCACCAAGTCACAGGTTGCAAGCCTCCCGGTCATCGCGCTATGAGCTGCTTTGTTCGTGCACGGCGGTGGATGTTCACTTCCGTTGCGACGGCCGTTCAAAGTACGACGGAAGGTCAACCCGTCGCATATCGGCGGCTCGGCCGAGAAAGGCCGAGGCGGAGCGCGGCTTGCCTAACGGGGTATCTCACATCCTGCCGTGACGGCTGCAGGATGGGAAGAACTCGGTGTTGGTTTCTGGGAGCTCCTTCCCGCGGCATTGGACATGGTGAAGCTTGATTGATTGAAGGTCGGTGTCCAAACCCAAACCCAAACCCAAAATCAAAACCAACACCGACACCCCAGAGGGAGCAGGCTGCACTCAATGGCACGAGAAGCAGGCCCTCAGGAACACCGCAAGAGGACTTCTTGCCGCCGCCAACCGAAGCAACAACGCGGTTGCTGGACGGAGCTGGGTGTATCTAACCGACGGGGTCTCCTTCCGCAAGGTTTATCGCTAGCTCCGCCAACTCCGACGGAGACGAGAAATGAGTCGGATATGCTGCCGCGCGGTCATCACTACGACTCGGGGCAAACTCCTACTCGTACTGTGCCTCTGCTAGTGAATGACGAGACCCAAGGGCGTCAAGCTTGCAACGCGAAACTCCCGGTTGCGGAAGTTGCCTTGACGGCCGGCACCCAGCCAAGCCAAATCGCAGAGGAGAGGAAAGTTGACGTTTGGGGGCTCGTCGTAGCTTATATGTCTTCGTGCCCGTTAGAAGTGGGATTCTAGCTAAGAGATGACATGTCTGGGCATGAGAATGGGGGATGGGGAAGCATGAGGGGATGCCATTATTCCATGATGAAGCCGTAGCTTCAGACTGGTAATGCCAGCTCAGGTCGCTCCAAAGCTCAAGCGTCTTACTCTCCAGACGCACACTTGACATATTCCGCTCACGTAAAGCGCAAAGAACGCGCTCGTATTGGTGCGTGTTCTCCAAGGAGCCCATCTGGCCCGCCACAATCAAACCCCTCCTTTGGCAGAGGGCATCTTCCCTGCCGGCCACGTTGTCGTGTCCCCCGTCCCCGTCCTCGATACCGTAGCAGCGACGAGAGGGAGGATTAGGATGGAGGATGCCGGAACACGAGTTGAGCATCCGCTTCCTGACCTGACCGGTGCCGGGGCCGGGAGGAGGGTTTGGCTGGGCTCTCACCAAATCAGAGAGCCATTGACGCCATAAATCTCCTGCCTGCCTGCCGGCCCGGGTAGCAAACCGCCACCAGATGCCGCTATCCTAATCGGGAAATAACGTAGGCGAAGGGCCGTCGGCGAGCCTCCCTGGGAACGCGGCGCCTCGAGACGGTGATTGGCTCTGACCCTCATGGCACCGGCACATCATCGGGAAATGTGCGCGACGGAAGAAATGTCGGGGTTGGAAAAGGAAGGGAAGGGAAGGGAAGGAGGTGCGCATGCAAGCGCCACGATAAGGAAGTCTATCCGCTGCTAGGTTTGACCCTCTCGCTCAGGTCGGCGCCGAAAGAAAAAGAAAATAACAGGAAATAAAAATAAAAACCAACACAATGCTTCACTTGCTCCAACCCGGGCTGCGCATGGAGGGGCAAGGACTTGGGCGTGAGTCAAGATAAGGATGGAGATTGTCTATCTCTGGTAATTCCGATAAGAGACGTAGTTTGCCTCGTGCACTTGGGGTTATCCCCGGTGCATAAACGCTGGATACTGGCACGACGGCGACCTGCCCCTCGCCAAAGGGACGGGCAACTGGCAATAGGGACCCTTGGCTAAGCCCCAGGGTCGGGATGCCGAAGCAGAGCAGAAGGATAAGGCAAGTCACCTTCATGCGGGATGCACCAGAGCATGGCATGGCAAGCTGCCCCTCTTCAATTGCGACATTCGAGAACATTACTAAGGTCCCAGCGAGGGGGTGGATCGTGAGCTGCCAATGGCTCCGGCTGCAGTGAATACGATCTGTAGTTCGCAGTAGCCAACCGAGAGAGTTCTGGGGTCCCAAGGAGAGGAGATGATGTCTCTCTCGATGGACGAACGCTCAGCAGGTGAAGGCCAATTCCGCGGATATAAACAGGCTATAATTGAAGTGCCTCATCTTCTTACACACGACCTGGTATCAGCGTGTGACGATAGCTCCATCTCTCTACCTGCCACAGCCGAAACCAGTCACGATCGTGACATTGTCAATTGGGCTCGCAGAGCCAGGATCTATCCTGCAATAAATGGAGACGGTTTGGATTGCAGTATCAAAACCTCAGGGCCGCATAGCGGCACCGGCGCCCCTCACCCAGCGCGCTCCTCCGTGCAAGACTCCACCGTGAGCCAGCTAGCCAGCCAGCCAGCCAGCCATCTACGGCATCATCCTTATCGAGTCGCAGCGGTCGCGGGTGCTTAATATTGGATAGTGGTCAATTTTACTCCTCCCGTAGAGTCGTGCGGTGGAGTCGGCGACAATAATAATGCTGGGGTTGCTGAACGGACGTCGAGGGCGGTCTCGTGCCCTCAACCGCGCCCTTTGTGAAAGTCAAACCAAATGAAAGTGACGCCGGAGTCACAACTGGTGCCCGGCGTACCTTACCCTTCAACCGCACCGCCCCGGCCCAGCTCGATTGGTGGCAGGCGAGCAGTGCACTGGGAGCGGTGATCCTTCCTCGCGTTCTACCGTAGAACTATCGCGCTGGCCGGCGCCTGTGGCTTGCAGTCGAGCGTGTGCTGTAGGTACGTCTCGGGCTGGGCCAATCCGGTAATAATGGAGGAGGAGGGCTGGCAGGATATGCCGGTCAGGCCAATGGCTGACAAACTACCAGACGTGGACTAAGGCGGAGGAGGTGCAGTCCTGGGAGGGAGGGCAGCACTAGCTGGACCCTCCCTTCCCCCGAGGGTCGGAGGGTGCGCCCACGCGCGATAGCTAACAAGTCGTAGTCAAGACCAGTCGCTGATAGTAGATAGTGCAGTACGGTAGATTAGATTTATCCTGCCCCATCGCGTCCTTGTCACGCACCAGGGAAAGAGCCATGTTCCATGTTCCATGCTCCATGGCATGGTAGGGTCCTGCTGCTTATCCTCCGGACTTCATAATGTATGCCATGTCTATCGCCTTCTCCTGCCCCCATTCCGCTTCTGTCACTTAGTTCAATTTGTTTGGTTACATATAATTGAACATCCCCGACCTCTTGATCGCGAACTGCTCTCCTCTCCCCATCTTCGTCCTCTTTCTCCCGCCGCAACTGCCAGTCCCAAGTATCTGATCAGACTAAAGGCCGAGTTGAACCACGAATCCATTGCCCGTCCCCATCACCCATCACACCTGTACATGCCCACCGCCACGGCCAACAACATGTCTTCGGCCGCCACCTCTCGCAATTCCTCCATATCCTCAGCCTCGTCATCGGCGTCGACAACCGCTGCCGCCAAGAAGAAGTTCTCGTGCAGTCACCCAGGGTGCGGAAAGTCCTTCTCCCGATCCGAGCATCTTCACCGCCATGCATTGAACCACAAGGACGGAAACAACACCTGTTTGCGATGCAGCGCCCATTTCCGCCGTCGTGATCTGTTAGGTACGTCGCATTACTTTTCCCATTTACAACTTGCTCAGCCGACCCGTCGGAGGGGTAATGCCTATCTCTGACATGTACCTCTGACTCGCCGGTCAAAAAAACGCCGGCAGGGCAGGGGGCTCTGATTGGTCGAGCGGGCACGGAGTTGCGATTGGTTACTGTACTCCGTTCAGCCTTGCTAACTGGTAGCCTCATGCAGACCGACATATGGCGCGTCACAAGGAAAAGGACGATGAGGCCGGAGGAGAAGGCCTCGGCTTCCTAGCAACAAGAAAGCGACTTTGGAGAGATGCAGATGGCAACATTGTCAACGCTCGGCGACCATACACGGCCGAGGGACCCCCCAGCAAGAGACGTTGTAGTCAGAGCGACAAGCCGGCCGGCACAGCAGCCAGCAGCAATAAGCGCAGGAAGAGCGAGAACGACAAAGCGGAGATTTCGCGAATGATGAACCCCCTCCCATCACCACCCATCTCCGCACCCAGTCTCGGATCGGCTTCGCCGCCCGCCTTCCTTCCCAACATTCTCTCGTCGGAATACCCTGACCCAGAGTCCTTCGGCGAGCGACAGAACTCATGGCCTGAGATGAAGCGCATTGCATCGGGCCCAACGTCAATTGGCTCTCCCCACGAGGAGTTGGATGCCCTTCACGACGAGGCATGGATGGGTCTCCCCAACGCCGAGCCACAAATCCAGCCACACCCCGAGAGTGACTTCTTGCAGAATGAGAGCTGGGGGAGCCAACCGTTCCAGACTTTCATGGGCGCCATGTCCCATGAGTTACCTTACGAAGATATCTTCAAGCCCGAGAGTGGTCTGTATGACTGGCAACACTGGAGCAACGAGGTGCTCATGTCGAGGAGAAGAGAGCGATATGAGATGTTCGAAGAGAGCAAGCAACGTGAATATAAGGTGCCGGTCGGCTTGCGATCCTTTTAGACTTTTTATGGCGGGGTGAATAATCTGGGTTCGTCTTGGCGTTGGGTGCTGGGTTTTCCTCGGGGGTTTGGGGGGGCATGATTTGATGAATGAGAGACGATGTCCATAGAAGTGCTTGTTATCTCGACTGTCTAACTTAGATACCAATACATATTGTCAAAATAACCTGGCTGTTAACATGACACTAGCCGTGTAAGTGACGATGAGGGTCAGCTACCATGATACGGCAATTGCAATCTCGCTGACGTTCCGTAGATGCACGCCGGAGAATACAAGCCCTGCGTTGAGTCACCACCTTCACCACGACGAGGCTATTGTGAGAAAGTCGGTTGGGTCGTCAATCCCGTCGAAAGCCGGCCAACGCCGCCGGCGGACATCCGAGCTTGGGGTCTGCGCAGGCCAAGCGCTCACGGGTCGGAATGGAAGTCACATGCTCTGGTCTTCCGAAAAGATGTCGCGAGCAGGGGGCCGAGAGTTTGGAGTGGAACGACTGGAGCGACATAAACATGCGATTTTGAGGGTGGATCACACCACCACATCAGACAACCACCTGGATTTCCCGACATGGTCAATCCAGCTATAAGAACCAGAAGTCAGTATGGCTCACTTGAAACCATATGCTACAAGCTGTACCCGTACAACAAACAGAACCAAACATCACCATCATGACGGACTGCAAGGATTGTGTCGATTGTCCGAAGAAAGCGAATCGCGTCGCCGTGCAGGTTGAGATCGAGGATCTAGAACCCACCCATGCCCCTCGCTCGTGCGCGAGCAAGAAACCGAAGGCCCGCATCCAGGGCACCGCAATGGTCCGGGAGAAGAATTCCTCGACAATTGTTGATGTGACGAGCATCCCTCTGCCACACCTCGACGAGCGTGGGATCTTGATATCCGGCGGCCGTCCGATCCTCTGGCGCCCTCACCAACCCTTCTTCACTGAGATTACCGAGTCCAGAATCCAACTGGCGAGCGAGTGATCGCTTCCGCGAGAAGAAGTCAACGAAATTCCCCAGCGTCCTTTATCTACAAATTTGTGAGTTTTAGGTGTTCATCTCTTGTTCAAGTCCATACGGCGTTTCATGGTGTCATGCCGTTCAAGTGTATCATAGCTAACGAGAAAGAAGTTATCATCCCAATGTCTGCGCGGAGGTTACATTATCTCTGACGAACGATGACGGAAACTACGCTGTGGAGATAAGTGTCAGGACTGCAGAGGAAATACCTCGGCCCCCACACCCATTCGACCAGAACGATCAGTCGAGCCTGGTTACGACAGCTCGAGCACAAGGACTGTTTAGAAGAAGGGAGGACTGGAGGGGTTATTAGGAGTTTACAACACTCAAGACACGTGGATACCGTGTTCGTCAGATCTGACCTGATCTGACCCAGGAGTGCTGAAGCAATAGCTGTCTGGACCCCACATGTCTGTGGGCATAGCTGCTCCGCTCCGGCTTACTAGAGTAATGTGCGCGACGGAGCAGACCTGAATTCGAAGGGAGCACTATACTCGTATTGTCTTCGTATTTGCCGTTTAGTTTAGCGTGCAACATAATGCACCAGTATTAAGCATCATCTGGGGTTGTGCCCGGGAGGATAGTGGCGTTGCTGCCACTCGATCCTTGTAGAATCTGTATTGATCGTAAGGCAGCAAAGAGCAATCAGACTCCATTGTGAAAATAATGAAGATCCTTCCAGTGAATTGCAATCGATCGCATGAATTATGTCTGCCATCTGCGTTCGGACGAGTGTGCACAGAGCTTTCCCTGGCCCAAACAATAAGGTTCGTGTATGACATCTGGCCCGAAAGGCATGAACATGTTCGGATGTTCGCCATCAGACAGGGTTTCTCTCTTGCATGTAACCATTCTGTGGTTGGGGGCATTTTCTTATTTCCCGCTATGGCCAATCGGGGGTCAAAAAGCTTGTCTCATTAAGATCTTTAATCTCCTTGTCGTGTGCAGGTTTAGAAGCTGTTGCGCGCAGAATGTTGGAGGGTGCTTGGACCACCTGTCAATGACTTTCTTTCCTCTACCATGATGCTTCTTGTAAAATATAACGACGGAAGGTACAATGTCTGAACCATCTGAACAACGTCCCCCAGCCTTTCCAATAGAGATAAAATCCTTCATCCTATCGCATTTCGTCTCAACAATGTGTTCCTTAGATTCCCATAACTGACGAGGATGTGACGCCTGACACGCCAAGCGCAGTAGCACATGGGACGACCGGGTGATCCGACGAAGCGACAGGCTCGCTCTGAAACTCGCGTCCAGCTTAATCAGTATCATCTCCTCGTCCCATCCGCCTCAATGCTGTCCGAGTCAGGATGAGCACCACCATGCCACGCCTTTCTTCCCACTCTGGAGTGCGAGGGGTGCGCATGATCGCCGTCTGCGACATCTACGAACTATAGATCGTATTAGGAAGGGGGATGATAGCCAGAATCTTAATGCCATAGCTCCAAGGAAGCTGGCCTCTGGAGTGTGGGCACGTAGAAGTCTCTGCTGTCTATCTTGCTCTGGGGAGAAGAGGTACCCAGTCCATGGCCATCATGCGATGCCATGCGCGACGAAAGATCTCCTTCAGCAGCCCTGGTAGAGCTACCTGCCCATGATGCTTCTGCAGTTATGATATCTCGCCGCTCCCTACCTCTAAGATTGAGATGAATCCTTTGAGCTGGACCTCAAGTAACTATTCCTTCCTTCTACGACATATCGATCTTTTGCTCTGCCGGTTCATGATGCATCTTCTTGTCATTTTTGACCATTAATCGTCGTTACGTATACGTGTCTATTCTAAACAAGCATACCTTATTTTCCGTTTTAAATCTATTGTCTTGCTTATTTACAGCTTGATGAGTATCCGGAGCACGTTGGGAGGGGGCCACGATATCTTCGACACCTACCTTACCGACATGGAGTTCCAGATGCCAGAAGCAAATTCTGTCCAGACCAGTCCGACAAGAGTGATAGCAACCGTCACAGAGATATATGTTGCTCGAGATCCTCTCATTACACCACCGCCGGAACTGCGTCTTCGAAATGCGCTTCCTGAGCCCCGACCCCAAGCGGACTGTGGACAAATATCCCAGCAAGCAAGCCAGTCTGCAGCACAGGCTATTCAGCAAGCTTCCCAACAGGCACAGCAATCCATCCAACAGGCGCAGCAATCCGTCCAACAAGCTCAGCAGTCGGCATCTCAGCAGATCCAACAAGCCACCCAAGCCGCGTCGAGATCAGTCACCGATGCACAGAATAGTGCCAGTCAAGCTGTAGCGGCTGCTTCTCGGACGGCCAGTCAAGCTGTGGCCTCGGCAAGTTTTGCTTCTGCTTCTGCGCAGTCAGCGGTTGCTTCGGCCTTGTCGAGGATGTCGGCTGCTGAATCAAGTCAGTCCCAGGCACAGGTATGTGGATCTGTATCTTTTTTCAGCCAGGTGAACTGACGAGGAACGCAGTCTCAAGCATCCAGCGTTATGCTCCAGGCTGGTGCAGCTGTCGCGGCCGCCACAGGTAGATTCTCCGTGCCTCGTTTAATCAACACAAATGCTAACTTGCTTCTAGGATCTGCTGCAGCTGCCGGCTCATCATTCTTAGCCGCGGCAGCCCTTGCAACAGCAGGAGCACAAGCATCCGTTTCTGGATTTGCTGTAAGTCCTAGGGAGACTTATGATGCTTCGAGCCTCAACTAACCCTTCAACAGGCGTTGGCGTCCTCGCAGATCCAAGCATCACAGGTTCAAGCTATTACCGCAACACAAGTAGCCCTTGCCATCGTAGGCAGCATAATAGCGTCCGCACTAATCACTATCTTGATCTATTTTCTCATAAGTCGGCGCAATAATGTTAAGAAAGACCGCAAGAAAGCGTCGAGAGAACGGGCAGAGTCAGACATTCGGAGACAACGCGAGCTAGATTCCCCACCGCCGGAAAACTTCCCTAAAGATTTGAAGTTTTCTTCCTCGGATCAAGATAGCTCCACGGTGGTTGGAAGTATCAGGAGTGAGAGTAGGGATCAACGCAATGAACCCTCGATGCAGTTTAGACCTACCATTGGCAACGATCTCAATATCAAAGAAACCTCCGTTCGCTGGAATCCCAACAAACCACCCAAAGCACCCAAGCTCAGTTCCTGGCTCCAAGAACAATCCGAGCAATTCCCCGTCAAGCCCATCCAGCTTCCCATCAACAAGCAAGGCCAGATACCCTTGGGAGGCCAACTAAAGTCGCCAAGTCGGACGATCGATCCACCGACGACAATCTTCAGACTCGCACAAGAAAAGGCCAAGCCGCTCGCGGAGACCGCAAAGAAGGTACAGGTCGTATCCGCGCAGAAGGCCGTGCAAGTCGTGCAACGCAACCCTTCGAAGAAGTCGCTCGGCAGCTCTCAAGGCGAAGTCTCAGGCCCGCCAGGAATCCCCACACTAGCGCGAGTGACCACTACCATAACGGCGCGCGAACGCGATAGCAGGGCGAGTCAATGGACTGACGATACTCGCCGCTCTTTCTCGCCTCCTCCAGCGCCTACGCTGGGTCCCGGCGCCGTATCACAGAACTCGGCCGCTGTCATGCAGATTCCTGCACCGGTTGCTCCCGTACGGAACACCGCAGAGTGGCTAGCTTCGCAGAGCATGTCAGTTCCCATGCCGAGTCAGAGTCGAGATTCGGACTCGAGCTTGACGGTGGGTTGGCGACCACCCAATCGAGGTTCCTCTGGAAATGCTGCCAAAGTCGGCCTTCCTTCGCAGGTTAAGAAGCAGAACCCCACGCCGGAGTGGGGCACGGTTGGGAAAGCTTATTGAATCAAAGATAGTAATGAGTGTTATGAGTAGTTTAATAATATTTGAGTAGCTTAGTTCATTATCCTGGTAAAGATACAATTAAGACATGCATACTGCTATTTTCCCTCCTATGCCTTCAGCTATGCGAGGAAAGCTGTGGTATCGAACGCCTTTTCCCTGGGTATATACTGTCTAAACGCACGGGCGTGTGCCCTTCCATAATCATATAAGTCATCATCGTTACATAATCTCACGAACATCCGCTTCCTCCAGGTCCTAGGAGGTGTTTCGACCTATCGTCTTTCAACCGGCAGCGGCGGCAGCGGTTTCTGTAACGATGCCCGCAGCAATCGCTTCTGCTCCAGAGCCTCTCTCGGCAAAGGAGGCAGGGGCTTGTCATTCAGAGTATTATAAAACACATGCGCGTATCGGGGATATTGCTTCTCGGTGCGGTCATCATCCCAATCATAATCCTCCTCGTCCTCGTCCTCGGAAACATCGCTCTCGTCCCAGCCCCACGATGGCGGGGGCGAGCTGAACGACGAGACGGACAATGGGTACGCCGGCCGCACGGCGCGAGGCGTCGGCGACCGCTGGCTGTACGTTCTTTCGGGATGCCCTCGGGGGGCCAGCGGGGTTTTGTCGTCGTCGTCGAAGGGCTCGTACGGGTTGTCGAACATGCGGGTTGAGAGCGTGCTGGATCGCGTCCGCCGGCTCGGCCCCGGGAGGTCAATGTACGAGACTTCTAGCGACTTGTCTGAGAAGAAGGAGCGCTGGGATGCGGAGTAGGGCTTGGGGGGCAGCGAGGGCAGCTCGATGTATGATGTCTCGAGGCTCTTGTCGGAAAACAGGCTGGCGATGCTGGACATGCGGGAGTGTGATCGCGCGGGCGGAAGGTCGACGTGCGAAACTTGGAGGCTAAAGTCGTCCATGGTGTAGAAGGCCATGCTGGGCAACCGAGCGTCCGTGTGGTGCAAGCTTGCGGGTGGTCCCGGTGCTTTTTGCTGGAATTGATAACCACCGATAAGAAACGGAGATGGAGGGGTAGCTGTGGAGGGAGAAGAAAAGTGCAAGCTTGTACCTACGAAGCCTTTAAGTAGTTGCACATCTCGGTCGCAATGGATGCTCGGTATGCATGTGCCGCGCCCATACAGAGCCCACTTGGAACTTTCGTACGAGAAACCGATGTGGTGCATGCATGTTGTCGGTGGGCGTTGCTGGAGGTGAGGGCTTAGCCGGGTCGGTGGGCGAGAGGCGGAGTCTGCTGATGTGAGGCTGCTCAGGCTTTTTCTCGTGGAAAGTCATCACCGGCGCGCGCTGATTGGTGCCTTTCCCGACCTGACATTTGGAATTCAGCCTCGCCACGACGGGTGCAGTTTGACCGTGCATAAGAGTAGGCTCTCTCTCGACACTAATGCCACTGCGCTTCGGCCGTGGGCCTCACTTGCAAACCAAGGTATATGTGTGTCTAAGATGCTCTTGTATTTAAGACTCGGCTCATTTGTCATTTCCAACTACATCGGTGTGGAATCCTCCTCTGCTTCACGGAACACCCCCCTCGACACCTGCCCATAAGTTTCCCAGACTCACCGCGATCGCGTCGGGCAGCGGCCCCTTCGCAATCTGGCGCATGTTGGTCTCGATTTGCTGGGTTTTACTGGCTCCCAGGAGGACGGAATCCTGTCCTCGCAACATGGAGTGATAGAACAGCCATCGGAGCGCTGCTTCCGGCATACTTATCTCAGATCCCGTCAGCAGCTCCTCCAGTTTCTTGATCATGTCGTGCATCTGCGGCTTATCGTACGCTGCCTTGCAAGCCTTGCTCATGGGATTGTCGGCTGCGAAGCGCGTGTTGTCGACTATGCCCGCCGTGAGGCGACCAGTCAGGAAGCCAGCACCGAGCGGCCTTGCACAGTCATCATTAATGGGCGGGTCATGGGCAGGCACCGAGGAGGGGGATCTCACCTAAATGCCACATACGTGCATCCATTCGCTCGAAGGAACGGGATCAGTTCTTGCTCATGCTCGCGGCACAGAAGATTGTACTCTCCTTGATACACGGACGGCTTTACGAAATTGTGCTCGGTGCAAATGTCGAGGAATTCCTTGATCATTGGGACCGAGAAATTGGAAACTCCGAGCTGTTCGCCACCTCAGCATCTTGAAGGGAGGGGGGGGGGCGCAAGATGGTCATTGCCGCATACCTGCTTGAAGTGACCTTGTTCGTATTGGTCATTCATGGCTTTCGCCTGCTCCAGCAATGGCGTCTCTGGATCGGGCATATGGCAATACAAGGTATTGAGCTGTTGGAGCCGCAGTCTCTCCAAACTTCTTTGCACGCTTGATGCGATATTCTCGGCGCTCAAGGATCCCGCAGTCGTAGTAAAGACCATGATCTTGGTATCGATCTGGAAGCCCAGGTCGTTCGCGCCGGCTTCTCCGAGCAAACGCTCCGAGTCACCGGGTGAGCTCGGTGGATAGCGACCTGCGGTATCAAGGCGTTTGATACCAGTGTTTTTCACGATGCTAAGTAGTTCCTCCACGGATTCTTTGGTGGTGAAGTTGTACCCTATCGTGGCACAGCCGAAGATTGGGGTTGGCGTTGACGCTGACATAGTGGCTAATTGTGAGATTGTGAATAACTTGTAGAGCATCAAACATCGAGGGCCAAGCCATTTTGTTATATAACTGCACCGTACGTGATGGATAAAATCAACCATAGGCACTCAGGTGTAATCGATGACTGCTTACCAGATTCGGAATACGAAAAAGGGCTGGCATTGGTGGAGAGGTAGTTCAAGGCTCTGCACTAGGAGTAAGACTTTGCGTAGGGTGCTTGTGCTGCTCCAAGCGTTGAGAGAATTGTGTTATTGGATGGCATGACAAAGTCTTTGTGACTTATATTTCGTATTCTGGATTTGGCATAGCGTGTCTGCAATGGTACACTGCTAGCTCCCAAGGTACTCTGGGGAGGAGAAGGCAAGCGCGAGATGAGATGATTCCGGCGGGCGAGCAGAGAGACTGAAGCCATGGAATTACACATATTGTTTGCTCTTGATCATGCCACTATTGTGGCTCCGCGATTGAGCATGTGCAGGAGTGCAGCGTCTGGTCTTATAATCTCCTCGGCAAAGCAGGTCGGCTTGCTTCACGCCCGGCTCCCAAATAAGCGACATCCGGCCGGTACTTCCTGCTTATGTGCAGGCATTAGATAGGATTGCTCAGATCCATACCCTGCATATCTGATGTGGACGTTTGAAGTAAATTTTTATGCCCTTCGGAATGGTAACAGCTTCTCTAACGCTGTACTTTCTCTTTAGAAGAAGGCAACGCTTACCATCACCCCTGGCTATGTCTTATATCAGGTAACATCCGGCTGTGCCTGACGCTTTTTCGTGTTTGAGAAGCTTATGAACTGATAAAGGAATTGGCGATAGGCGTCGTCTTGATACCTCCTGGGATGCACACATGCTATGTTGTGACATTTTAATTCCTTGTTTTCTCTCTCTCTTTATCTATTGCTAAGCTTGGATCCCACGTTCTAAGTGTTAAATCTTGATTTGGAATTGAGGTTTGATTTAGTACTTTAGTGGCTCTGGCGCGAATCTCTTTTGCCAAGTGCTATGGTATCCACGGGCATCTGTTCAAGTATCCCGGTATACAATACTCTTGGGATAAACAAACCCAAGCCCTGTAGTCCCGCCGAGTACGATGCTCATCAACTTATTGGTCAATGCCTTGAAGCGAAAGACCAGGCAGGGGTTTGTTCAACCTGAGAGTATCATAGTCCTTGCGGGGTTCCTTGGGTCCATAATATTCTCCGTGCCAGTAACAACCTAGTGATCTCAGAAATACTTGTTCACACCCGCATACCCCGGCTCCTTCTCCAACTCTCCCTTCAGTAAACTACCCGGCCAGCTATTATTTGGCGCCTTTCTCAGCCGGTCGGCCCCCTCCTTCTTGCCCATAATCTGCCTGACAACGGCATCGCCCAGGAGCTTCTCAATCTCCAGCCTCGGCAGCGAAGTCTCAATCTCAGCCGTCAGCGCCTCTACTTGAAACTCCCTCCGCAACCCAGGCCGATTAAAGTCGGTCAGAACCGCCAGGCGGATGAGGTTCGAGAACGCACTGATCCGCTCCGCGATCTCGGGCGACGTGTGGCATGCGATGCCCACCCAGATATCCTGGAGCTCGCCCTCGGTCAGATCGTGGTCGTGCGCGTTCGCCCGCAGGAAGGCCACGGCTGCGTCCGCTCCACATACTTCGAACCGGCCTGGTCCGTTGAAGGCATCATGGGTGCCAATGTCGTGAAACATGGCGGCGATGAAGAGCATGGTGTTGAGGTTCGTGCTGCTGGGCTTCTCGAGCTTGGGGGTGAGGGCTTGGGTGTAGAGATAGACGCGGATGGAGTGGTTCAGGATGGACGGTCCTAGATGCTGGGCTGCATAGGTGAAGGCTGTCTGGCATAGTTTGGTGTCCGGGACGTATTTGGCTCGGATGACTTCGGCTGTCTGCTCTGGTGTGGAAGCCGCTTCCCGCTGGTCGTTGGTGAATTGGCACATCTTGTGGATGCTGGGATATATTTCTCAACCTTCTGCTTGTGGAAATTGAAGAGATCCCTACTTCTTTTCATCGGCGATGCTAGATGATGTTGAAACTATGTGCCCGTGACTCACTAGCGAGTGAGGGGGGGGAACTGCAGCTTTTCTTTTCTTATCGCGTAATCAAATTCTGCTTTGTCAGGTAAGCAAACCACTTCTGTATCCGCCCATTGGTCCTGACTGAGTGCATCCTGTTTGCCGGTGACCGGTGAAAGATGGTGTATGGTAGATGTCCAGAGACACGGGATGGTAGATACTAGTCTAGACCCATTCAAACACCTTTCCTACCCCCGCCTGCGAGCCGAAAATTCTGCCGTTGCCGAGCTTTTCAATCTGAAATGTTATACTGCTTTGAGCCACTGCATTCGACAACGAGCCTGGCATATCAAGCACGGACTCCCTTGAGTATGCCAATCATGGATTGCAGTTTGATTTTCTATCTCAAATACCCTGGTTTGCAGAAAATGAACCCTTGTAGGTCGACAGAAGTTCGTGGGCTCGGCGTGAGAAGGTATGGAGTAGAAAGGCAATGCTTGACAAATCTCAATGCGCCAATGTGCGAGCGTTGGCAGTCTCATCAAAGGTGGTGCTCTAAGTAAGTATAGAAGTCATATGTTATTCAGGTAGTACGAAATCGAAGCAGACCAATTAAGTAGGTATGATGGACACAACTAGCATATGAAGTCAATTGCTAATTAAGTGAGTCATAAATAACCTTTAACTTCTGTAGGCAGCTATATGATCTGAGACACATAATGATATATCGTAAGAAGACCCTTTATAAATTGTTAGGCATATAGTATGACAAAATTAAATTCCAAGTCTGGCTTTTCTTGGTTATTCCCGATCAGAAGAATGATACTCCAGTTTGCTAAATATCATAGTTCGCCTCCTAGTTTTACTCAATCGAGGCAACAGCATGTCTTATCATTCCAGCTGTGGGCTTGAATATTAAATAGGTAAAACATAGTGTAACTTTGCTCACACTATTTTCCAATTTTGGGAATGATTGTAAAGATAAGGTGGAATAATAATCTGTAATCCCACGGATTCCATACTTGACCTGTCTTATTTCTGATATTAACCTTTTGCCTTGGCACCAGTTGAATTTTCATCATACAACACAGTGTTTTTTGTATCCGATTATATATCCACTTCTGGAATCATAGAATTTTCTCAACATTATGTATGCAGTCTTGAAACGGAATTGCTTAGTCTCCCGTGTCGCACGAAATTTCCAGGAGTCCATTGAGGTCCGGAATGCAACAAATTCCAGTCTGCCTTGTCAATTTTGTCTGCCTTTTTGAGGTCCGTGGTCCATCATGCAACAAGATCCAGTCTACCTTGTGAATGATGTCTACCGTGAGGTCCGTTGTGCAACAAAATCTAGTGTACCTTGTAAATAATGTCTGCCTTGAGGTCCGTTGTGCAACAAAATCCAGTGTGCCTTGTGAATAATATCTGCCTTTGACGTCCGTTGTGCAACGAAATCCAGTGTACCTTGTAAATAATATCTGCCTTTGAGGTCCGTCGTGCAACGAAATCTAGTGTGCCTTGTAAATAATATCTGCCTTGAGGTCCGTTGTGCAACAAAATCCAGTGTGCCTTGTGAACAATGTCTGCCTTTGAGGTCCGTTGTGCAACGAAATCCAGAGTACCTTGTAAATAATATCTGCCTTTGAGGTCCGTTGTGCAACAAAATCCAGTGTGCCTTGTGAATAATGTCTGCCTGTGAGGTCCGTTGTGCAACGAAATCTAGTGTACCTTGTAAATAATATCTGCCATTGAGGTTCGTTGTGCAACGAAGTCTAGTGTATGCTTGTAAATAATGTCTTACAAATAATGTCTGCCTTTGAGGTCCGTCGTGCAACAAAACCCATTATGACTTGTGATTAATGTCTACCTTGTGAAACACCATCTGCCTTAATGAATGCTGCTTGCAAAGAAAACACTTGGTTTTTTGATTGTGAATTCCAGAGCCTTGTGAGGCCCGTAGTGCAACAACAAATCCTCTGTACGTAGCTAGCTTTGTAAAACAGTCTCAGCCTTCTGAATGCCGTCTTGCAACGAAAGACTTGGTCTCTGAGGTTCCACGAAAACTTTAACAGCCTTCGTGGAGTCCGTAACTCAACCAAAACTCCTCTGTGCCTAGATTGTTTTGTAAGACAGTCTCAGCCTCCTGAGCGTCGTCTTGCAACGAAAACAATTGATCTTTAAAGTCTCACACAAACTTCTCAGCCTTGCTGAAGCCCGTAATGCAACACAACTTTATGTTTCTTAGAAACTCCCCACTATCCCCAGCCTTGTCGATGCGTTGCGCAACGCAAAACTCCAATATTTGGCTTTGCAAAACTGTAGAAAGTTAAATAATTGTAGGTGGGTTACTTCTTGGAGCAACAAAACACGCTTTGGTCATATGCAGCCAATTTTCTCAGTCCCAAATCCAACTGTTCAAAATAAAGTCCATCCCTTCTACTTCTGTGATTTTATTGAACACAGTCTGAAACCTCAGCGTGTAACATCAATATCGCTGTTGCCATCGACCTGGTCTTGAGGATGGCCGGCCGAGCTTATCATCTGGTATCAGAATTCCCAGTTTTCTTGTAGCCTTGCAAGTGAATATGCAGCATCTCTGCAAGAAAAGCGAAAGAAAAAGAAAGACATCAGAATTCCCCTTATACGAGTATATACTTCACCCGGAAGCGCAGACCTCCCTCAGGAATATTATCAGTCGCCATGCGTGATCAGAAAGCCTAAGTACCTGGAAAGTACCTTACGATAATAAAGTCATTGCATAAACGAATATTTTAAGCGAGATTGTTCCGTTCCGTTATATCTTTGAGCTTTGGCCACAGTCTTTGGTAGGATTTATCATTGAAAGAAGGCAAGTAGGTGACCAAAAGTCCTAGGGGAGAACAGTGTACATCCTGCGTGCTACTCTACTGATATATATAAGGTATATATGTCGGCATGACATTGAACGTGATACTGCCCTGGTTATCAATTATTATCAGACAGGAACTTGATTGCTGGTCTACTGAAAGTACGGATAGCCGAGCAAGCCCATAAAAGTTAAGCGACCAAGTCCCTTTAAAATAACCACTTAGTCCTCCTGCAGAGCAACTTAATGCGGTCAGTAATACTGAAACATGTGGATCAAGCATGGTATAGACATGTTGAATTAATGAAGCATTGGTCTCCCTGCTGCCTCTTGAACTGAGAAGCTTCTAAAGCTGAGAAACAGATTTGTAACTAGGAGAAGTATGCTCGTCGACGTAGGTTGGCAATGTCTTTTTAACCTGGTTTGCGAGGCCGTCGAAGCCCACGAAAGAATATTCGCAAATTGGGGCTCGAAGAGCATTTTCACCTGTAGTTTTGCGCGTCACTTCCTTCAACCTTCCCTCTATCGCAACCTCAACTCTCACTCGACAGCCAAGCATCCCACAGCATCAAACCTTTCTTCAAGCACCTTTCAAACACTTTAAACTTCTCATTAAACCCTACCAAGTTAATCCAATCATCAAAATGTCTACTGATCAAGAGAACCGCGGCCGCTGGGTTTTCATCCCAGCTGTAGTCTTCTGCTGCATCTCGCCCTTCTTCACCATCTTGCGCTGCTATGCCAGATTCAAGAATGACTGGGGACTTGGCAAAGATGACTGGGCTATGCTTGTCTCCACTGTACGAAGATATCTTCCCACCCCCTCGCTTAATACTGACTGCATCCAATAGATCTTCTGCATGGCAATGAATGGCATCCTTATTGCTGGTAAGTCTCGCTCTATCTTCTCCTTGTTCTCAAGAGCACTGCCATGTGCACAGAAGATCACACCAGCACTTAAGCACTTGGCTATGTGGTCTCAATCCAATTCCATTACTTCTTGTATTCCCGGGTTTCTTTGAGCTTGATCTACAGCTCGATCTGTACTCGAGGACTTGAGTCTCCTTATGAGCGCATCCAGGCCTCAGTATCCCTCAGAGAAAGCTTCTAGAAATCTAGAAATCCCCTTCCTCGATCTATTGAATCGAATCCCAGGGTCTTCCAGTCCTGCGCACCCCTTTCGCACTTTCAACCAGGTGCATTGTCAAGAGCTTCACTAATATATATCCTAGCTACTCGCTACGGATATGGCAAGCCGGGTGATAGTTTGGATCATTTCGATAAGCTCAAAGCCTTGGAGGTAAGCCTTGAACTATTCAAGCAGCTATCGATACAGAAATAAAACCGCCGCTGACAATTCACAAGTTCTTCACCATCTCGCAAATCTTCTACAAGGTCACCATCAATCTCACCAGGGCAAGCATTGTTCTGCTCTACCTTCGTCTCTTCCCAGACCAGCGCTTTAGAAAGATCTGCCGGGCTTTCATGGTCCTCATCACACTATATGGAATTGTCACGACGTTAACGACTATATTCCAATGCGGCCCATATGTTCCCAAATCCTGGGAAAAATCTAACCCGAATGGCACTTGCATCAACACTACAGCATTCTGGTATGCGAATGGTGGCATCAGTATTCTGGAAGATTTCGTCATCTTGGTTCTGCCAGTTCGTACGCTCTGGAATCTGAAGATGCCACGCGGCTCCAGGGTCGCTGTAATTGCGCTTTTCTTTCTATGGGCTTTGTAAGTATTCTTGAACCTCGAGAAAGTATTCCAATCCTGACATGGACATCGCAGTGTCGCAGTAGTTACTACTCCCCGAATGATAGCCCTACGTGTGACCGCTAACAGCGCAGACCCAACCCGTAAGTCGCGATATGCCTTTCGGAAGCAACACCTATAGACTGACTTAACCTTAAAACAGATGACATCTCTGCGACTGGCTGGACGGTTGTTGAAGCCAATATTGCAATCATCTGCGCTTGTTTGCCATCGTGCCGCAAGCTGTTTTCCTGTGTCATGCCAAGATTCTTTCATCGCAGCACGGCTCCCCGAGACGAGGAAATCGAGCTCCAACAACGCAACAAGAAGCACACACCAATCCTACTTAACCAGGCCCAATTCGCTTCTTACCCTCACCCTTACCACGGCGATGATGTTCCAGGACCTAGCTCTCAAGGTGTTCTATCTGACTTTCCCCCGAAGGCTGCATTCCCAGGAACCCGACTGCCTCAGCACACAGGTTCTCGTGAGTTCGACCATGTTGAGCACCAGCAGCGCTCCGGATCACGCCTTGATGCTGCGGGACCTTCCAAGTCACCTGAGGAGGGTCATCGCAAGCCTTCTCGAGCCAATAGCATTAGGCGATCCCTTTCCAGGGCATCTCAGCGTGTTCGCGACCATGCCCGCAACTCGTACCTGAAGCCTACCCTTGAGGAAGGTAGCTCCAGCCTGGCTCAACTCAAGCAACCGGAGGATGGCCGCACCAACGACAGTCGCTCTTCCTTGGCCGCAGAGTCCACGAACACACAGTCCATGAACGATGAGGAGGCCGAGTACTCGCAAGCGGCCGAATTCCCAACGAGATTCCTGTGAGGGGGCTATTACGAGGCCATGGAGAGCACAGCGGTCTGTCAACTAGACGAACCAATGCAACCTCCAGCTTCCATGAGCAAATCACTTTGTTTTTCACTTTGTTTTGCGTAATCGACGCGTCTTTTCAAACATGGTTCGGTTTTTTTTCCTTGTGCAGTTTGGGGTAGCGGGTGGTGTTCAGGTTCTCATAGGCAGTCAACAGTTTCAGATACACGTCGGGGTATCGGCTGGACTTGGGATTCTCACAGGAGATCCAAGAGTTTCAGATGCAATTTGGGTTTTTACATGGACATCCGGGCATCGGCGGGACTTGGGATTTCCACTGGAGATCTGATAGTTTCAGATGCAATTTGGGTTTTTACATGGAATTCGGGGTAACAAACGCAGCTCAGTTTAAGGTTTCAGCTGCAATGCGGATTTAGCAAAGGCTGGCCGATCTTTGATCTCCTGTACTTTACTTTCCAAGGGCAGTAGCAAATTCAACATGATTATTAAAAGTTATGGTAGCATGCACATGATTCGAGGTGAGCTTCTGCCGGCCGCTACCACTGCACCCTGCACACCCGCTCCAGTCGATGCAGCGAGGTGGGCAGTCGGCATGCACCATGGCGAAGAAGGGTTGGGGACGCTTAGCACTTGCAGCTCCACGGATGGATTGTCGAGTCGCTATACCTTTGAACCGCGAAAAGTCAGTCGATAAGCTGTGCCACCCACGGCCGGCGGAAAGTCCGGCTGACAATGGCGTCGATGCACACAATGGGATTGATGCCCAGCTAGCAACTTCTGACCTGTCGCTCTGGCTGGCACGTCGAAGAAGGAGGGACGTGGACATGGACATGGCCGTGGTTCGTGATCTGGGCGGCCCTTGCTCGCTTAGTTGGCCATCTGCATGTCATGCAATGCACACATCGGCGCAGGGATCGCAATGCAACACAGTCCCAGTTGTGCCAGGCCAGAAGCACAAGCAAGGATGGGACGCCGTCTCCGCAAGATGCTGAAAGAGGCGCAGGTTGCGGTTGCTCGTTGCTTCTGAAAGAGGCCTAGAGCGGAGGGAAGTGCGGTGTTGCTTCTTCCAAGACCCAAGGCCACTTCTATCCGCAAAAAACAAGCCTAGCACACGGCACGCTCCTAGTCCCCGCTTGCAGCTTTGGCTCAACAAGCAATTATTTATGTCTCAACCGCGCCACGGACCAGGTTACGCAGGCATCATACCTTTGGCAACCGTCGCTCAGCTTCTTCATCCGCCGAATCTCCAGCCCCAGCTGATGAGGAGGTACAGCATCTCGGGCGGGATCCAAGGCTTCGGAGATGTCGGCGGGTCCCTTGCACGACAGCGTCACTAACGTGGTACCAACTCCCCGGGTTGCGCGATCGCTTTCTCCGAGGGCGTCGTGACCAGATCGAATCGCTCAATGGAGGAGAAGGCTTGAGCACCGTGACCAACTTGGGAACAGAGCACCGTGGAAGATGCAATCTAGACCCGAGAGACATCATCAGGCTACCAGAGCTTTGACGCTCAGCTTTTTGCAATGGCCGCGTCTGCCCCATGACTTTCTTTTCACAGCACATCACTGCGAAGACGAGTTGCAGCGGACGCTCGCGCTCAAACGGAAGGGAGCCGGAAACGTCATGGCTGATGGCCAAGGGCAGACTTCTTGATTTGGATGTGGCTTGTTATCCTTCCGTTTGCTCTAGTACTCCAATCCAGTCCAGTCCAGTCAAATTAATCCCAGAAAGAGCAAAGCTGCGAGCTCCCCACGCTGCATATTCTTAAACAAAGTTGACCCCACCTCCCTTCGCTGGGACAAGGTCCTGCAGATCCAGCTCGAGGTTCGCCGTAAAAAAAAAAGTACCTTATCCGTGAAGCGACTTGACTGGGAGGAAACAGATGCCCAACTCAGACTACCCCGACCATACCAGCGATTGGCTCATGTGTTTCTGAATGATGTCTTTGCAAGAGTGTTACGTACGTCGAAAATCGGGGCCCTTTACATTCCTGGGTAATGGGGAATCCACACTGTAAAACCCGCCATCAAGGCAACATTTATTGTCTCCAAGGTTCCAGCAACCATTCTCAACTATCGGTGATGTTGTCGCGGGAGACTACGGACAGAATTCGTCGGAACACTGGTAGTGAAACTATTTGACGGGTCATGAGGAGCACTGGTTCATGCGCGGACAAAATCAAGACGAACCTTGGGTTTGGCGGCTGCAACGTTGGACTTGGGGGAACTGATGGTTCTGGCAGCGGCAATATGTCTCCGCTATCATAGAGCAATAGTAGCAACATATAACCCGAGACAAGAACGGAAGCGCCTGTAGCCCCCAGGAATAGACCGCGACGGAACGAACGATTCTTTCTTGTTTCCCTACGGGTAGCGCTGGGGGTCGAATATGCCCCTTCCGGCTCGGCAATCAATAGAGGCGCTGTCACGCTCTCGGGGTGTGGAGACAACAAGGGTGCAACATAGGTACTGTGGATGACTTGGATGATGCCATATCGACGGGCGGCGACATATTCTAGGTATCGATGCAGCAGGCTTGGCTCCATGATGAAGTCAGCGTAGGTGAAGGATGTCGTAAACGAGTTTCACCGAGGCAGAACGTAGTTCTCTTTCCGGAGGAAAGAACCAGCCACTGCAGAAGCAAAGTCAGGGGAGCGCACATCTCGAAGCCGGCAATGATGCGAGTGCTTCTCTTGATGATGCATGGGTCAGAGACATGAGATTTGGGCTTACTCGCATGCGTTACTGCGAAGACAAATGTGACGTGTATGATAGACCTTTCCCCCTGCCTGTATAGTCATTTTCGCGTAAGCAGATCTGTCATCTACCTCGAAACCCTGCAGAGATCAGTACCCATATTCACTCACGAAGCTTCGGTTCAGCCTCATCAAAGCCATTCCAAGTCGTCCGAATGACCGAGAGACCGAAAGACCTCGGCCGCCTCCCTATAGAATGTTGACGGATAAGACACCATTCGGCCCAGCATCCATCACATTCGACCTCCCGCCGCAATAAGACTTTGCAAGGCAGCCCGAAAATTCTCGAAGGTATCCGGGTCCGTAGCTATGGTACTTCCCCTCCGGTTCCTGTTCCAAGGTTCACACACGCCTCGGACCCGCTGGAGAAAAGTGAGGCTAATCAATAGTTTCTCAAAAGAAAAGTTGCACGATGCAGCCACTAATCGAGAGTCGCAGATAGATTCCCAAAGACTTTGTTTTTCCCATGGAATGGCGTAGTGTCCCGAACATCTCCAGCCTCTCCAGCGACCTTGTCTTTCGTCCACTGCACCCAATCAAGAATGGCCACTCACGGGCCTAAGGGATAACATACTCTGGCGCAGACGTTGATCCTTACTTTTGGAACATTGTCACCCTGTAGTATCTGGGTGACCATTCGATCGAGTTTGTTCAGATGCGGAAGTCGATGTTTTAGATCACTGATTCTGCAGATGAGGTCAGGGCTGTAGCTGAGTCGAGAAGCACGATCTTTTCCTTATTCCTCATTTATCTGTGCCCGGTGCTTTTCGAAGAATGCTCCACAGGCGTGCCAGCCTTGCTCTTGGAGGAGCGGACGGAAGAGTATAATACTCGCCCATAAGGTCCGTCATCCCAGAGTATCTTGCTGTGTCCTCATCAGGTCTCCAATTAAAAATAAAAGTCAAAGCACCAAAGTCGATTCCAATCTGACGACGTGTACGAAAGATCTGTAACTTCTGATCTATTTGCAATTGCCCTCTGGTAAGCTAGCCTCCTGGTAACGGATGCCCAAGATTGGCGAATGAGCTGCAGCATTCAATTTAACGATGGCTTCTCATAAGCATGAACAATCCCTGACCCAACAAATTGCTTCACTCGCATTGCCCCATGCGTGGTATCAGCACTCTCAGTCATACCGACTAATGGTTTGAATAGGTTTGCTTCAGGAACGCAAAGACAGCCTATCAAAATGCTCGGCCTCGCAGTTCAACCACCAGTGCGTGCTCGACCAGGAATGGCTCTCTACCCTCCTCCAGTGGCCACACTATCATCCAACGTGGACATGTTCGACGAACTTTCTCGGATTTGGGTTGTAGCAACTCTGGTGCAACACAATGGAGATGTCGTAGCGGACAGAGTCACCGGCAGTCTCTCCGACTCAGCACATCCGATGCCCCGTGCGTTATCAACCCATCGGGAACAGGCGTACTTCTGCTTTCCAAACTTGGTGATCCGTTGTCCAGGCACATATCGCCTGAGAATCACCATGATGCGGATGGACAATGCTTCCCACACAGCCAGCCCAGTGCGGGTTGAAGAGCAGGTCGAAACCGTAACCATCACGGTCGCGGACGTCGAATGCCGCCAACCCAAAATGAGTATGTCATCTGAGTTTTACAGAAGCAATATCCTCCCGCTGACAATCTATAGCCTCGGCTGAAAGGTCCTACCTCCGAGCTCTACGAAGTGATGGCCTTAACATTCCTTCTCCGTCATGATGAACCCATGTCCAGAACTTGGGCGAGACTGAGTAAGATGGTATGTAGCGTATTGAAGGGTCCTGCAGAGAATGGCGTTGTCAATGGTATCTTGGACATGGTGCTAGAGGTGTTTTGCGGGAAATTTGACACGGAGTTCTGGTACGATGGTGATGGGAATGATATGGGCCTGAGACTTGTGACTAGTCGGTTTTCTGTGCTTTGTTTCTAACGCGGTTGTACCTGAAATAGCATCCATTATCTCCCTATATGCGAAGATCGTGCATGAGTATCTGACCCCAATTTAAGTGAGGCAGTAAGACAGAGCTCGCTGCAAATCCAGCGCTGGAGGAAACGGCAAGGCTGAAGACCCGAAAGGCGGTCGGGCGCCAGGCATCAAGGCATCAATCTACAGCCGTGCGTGCAAACATTTCCCAGAGCAATAACTCGGGTTTTTTGAGCTGAGTCACAGAGAATTCGTCGTCTTTGCCAACACTCCTTGACTTTTTGATGAATCCTTCGTTCTCCACTCTCTTCAGAAGACCCCCATTTCCATTTCGATCTTCGGTTGCCCACAACTTGCTGCGAATCCTTCCCCGAGCAAAATACCCCCCCCTTCGCGGATTTTCATCACAGCCCTACAGAATGGCGGCATCAACAGAGATGCTGTCTGAGAAGCTCAAGTCGCTGAGTGTGACAGCACCCTTGACCAAATTTCCCAACTGCCACCCAGAGGTCAACACAGTCGACATCTATAGATCGCATCTTACCACGATCCTAGCTGATGTTACCGGCGTTGACTCGTCAGTTATTTACCCCGCTCTACAATGGACCCAAACTCTGGAAAAGGGCGATATGGTTTTGCCTGTACCAGCTCTGCGCGTCAAGGGAAAGAAGCCCAATGAGCTTGCTGAAGAATGGCTGTCAAAGGTGCTATGCGTAATGCGGGATCCAGTGTGCTCTTACTGACCTAGATTATTAGTTCCCAGAATCCCCTCTTGTTCACAAGCCCACCATAAACGGCACATTCCTTCAGTTCTTCTTCAAAGTCGATAAGCTTGCACAACTACTCATTCCAAGCATCCTGACCCGCGGAAAAGAGTTTGGAAACAATCCTTATAACGGGCTCAAGGATCCTGAAGATCCATCAAAGGGCAAGAAGCGTATTATCGTCGAATTCTCTTCCCCAAACATTGCCAAACCTTTCCACGCCGGTCATCTTCGAAGCACAATCATTGGAGGATTCTTGTCAAATCTGTACGCCGGCGCAGGATGGGATGTTGTTCGTGTCAATTACTTGGGTGATTGGGGTAAGCAATATGGTTTGCTCGCCTTGGGATTTGAGAAGTATGGAAGCGAGGAAGCCTTAGCTCTGGATCCTATTAACCATTTGTATGAGATCTATGTCGCTATCAATAAGGACATGTCTGCCGAGAAGGATCAGATCAAGGCACTCGAAGAGGCTGGCCAGGATGCATCTGAGTTGAAGAATGAAGGTCTTGATGAGCAGGCTCGTCGATACTTCAAGGCAATGGTTGACAAGGATGAGAAGGCTTTGGCACAATGGGCTCGCTTCCGAGAAATGAGTATCAAGAGGTATAAAGAGACGTACGCCCGACTAAATATCCACTTTGATGACTACTCGGGTGAAAGTCAAGTCAAGGAGGAGAAGATGGAGTTCATGGCCAAGAAGATGGAGGAGACAGGGATTTCGGAGATTTCAGAAGGAGCTGTCATTGTCGACTTCAGCAAGCACATCCCTGGAAAGGCCGGAAAGAGTTTGGAGCGACCGATTATCAAGAAGAAGGACGGTACCGCACTGTACCTCACTCGCGATATCAGTGAGATCATGCAGCGAGAAGAAAAGTACCACTTTGACCACATGATCTATGTAGTGGCATCTCAGCAAGATCTTCATCTGAAGCAGCTTTTCAAGATCGTAGAGCTTATTGGCTACAAGGAGCTCGCGGCCAAGGTCCAACATATCAATTTTGGAATGGTTCTTGGCATGAGCACCCGTAAGGGAACTGTCAAGTTCTTGGATGACATCTTGAGAGATGTTGCCGATAAGATGCACGAAGTCATGCAGAAGAACCAAAGCAAATACGAGCAGGTGGAGAACCCACTGGCTGTTGCCGATGTTCTTGGCATCAGTTCCGTCATGGTTCAAGATATGAGTGGAAAGAGGTGAGCAGATATCAATTGACTGTTATGGAGGCGATGATTGACATATACTAGGATCAACAACTATCCGTTCGATATGGATGCAATGACATCCTTCGAGGGTGATACTGGACCATATCTCCAGTACGCACATGCTCGTCTCTGCTCGATTGCCCGCAAAGCGGCCGTACCCGCAGAGGACCTTCTCAACGCCAACTTAAGCCTCTTGAGCGAGCCCCACGCGGAGAATCTCATCCGCGTGATTTCGCAATACCCCGATGTTGTGCAAAACACCCTGAAGACATTGGAGCCCACAACCATTCTCACCTACCTGTTCAAGATGAGCCATATTCTCAGCAGCAGTTATGACCATCTCCGCATCATGGGCTCGGAGAAGGAGCTGATGACCGCCAGAATGGCGCTCTACGAGGCAGCAAGAATTGTGCTCAGCAACGGCATGCGCTTGCTGGGTCTGAGTCCCGTTGAGAGGTATGTCATGGAATCTTTCCCGGATGGACACTGGCTGACTAACCTCGACAGAATGTGATTTCCATCATCCGTATAAGGGATGCAGTTGCATGGACGGCGGATACAATGGCGTTCGGAGGGAAGCTGGTGAAGATTTTGATCGGCAGCGATATGCTTGCTCGTGCGGAAAAGACCTGAGTAGAGAAGCACTGCCCAATAGGCATCAACTGAATTTGCGATCTGCATTGTGAAGCATCCCATCCCCACCCGCACTGAGTGACGGCTGTGAGACGCGCAGAAGGCCAATTTCGGACGACAGCGGCGGCACAAGTGGCAGTGGAGTCAGCTCGCTCAGCTGCCCGACCTGGCCCAGACGCTGGCTGACTGCACGTGATGACTTCCTGAGACGAGTGTCTGCAAGTGGACTAGCGCGGGGCGCCCACTCGCAAGGCAGCAGTATTCGGGGTCTGGCCTGGAGCATATGTCCGAGGCGACTGTAGGCATCCATTTTTGTCACCCTTTACCTGCACTGCTCGCCCGGCGTCGTCGAGCTGCTCTGTCTCTCCACTTTCCTTCATCTGTGCTGTCCTGGGAGACGTTGCCTCTTATATACCCTTATTATTGTTTTAATCGCTGCATGGTGCTGCTCGCAACATGGAGACTATCCTGGGCAGCTTCCCCATCCCGTTCCAGCGGCGCCTGACGAAGATATACCGCGACTGCACGGATTATGAATTTGTCAAAGAGCCCATCCACAATGCCCAAGACCCCGACTTGCAGGCATTGCATCGAAAACTCCGCAGTCAGTAAACCCACGCCCCTCATCGGCCTCATGCCCAGCCCTTTCCCACGTGATATCAACGCACGGCCAGCCACCGCTTGATTATTTGTGATATTGCCCTGCTGAAGTGGCCATGCTAATCCATGGGATGCAGTACAAAAAGACCGACTTATCACCTGGGGCATTGAGTGGAGTGATGAGTCCCAAACCCAAGATATCGACGAGAAGATCTCAAATGCCGGCTTGTCCGAGTTGGTAGGAAGTGTGATGTCGACGATCAAGGAGATTCTCGCGGAAAGCGAGGTCCTTTGGGAGGCCTCAAAACGGTCTTCGGTTGACGACCGAAGTCCCACGCTCGAGAAGTCGGTGGTTGATCGAAAGCCTAGCTTGATTACTTGGGATCAAGCTAGATTTGAAGGACTTGTCCGTGACCTTACCATGTCCATCGACACTCTGTACGACCTGTCGAGAAGTCGTCAACCCAAGAAGCCATCGGGAATCAGGAAAGCAGCGTCTAGTAGCTCGTTGCAAGCCAAAAGTCCCGTAACCGAAGAACGCTTGTTTGAATCTACGAGGATGCAAACTCCGCAGCAAATCGATCCGGCTTCTTTGATCTGGCCTAAGGACTTGAAAACTGTCAATCAAAGAAACCTTCTTCCAACCGACTCTTCTAGACAAATCGTCTTTATGCGAAGACCGAGTGCGTCAACTATATCTCGCAAAACTATTGGGTCAGTACCTCCAACCTTACCGGTCCTTCTGGAACACGCCCCCTATGATCCGATTTACTCTATAACCGGCATCTCGCCTTCCATGACACGGTTTGAACGTCTTTTTTCTGGTCTTTCTCAGGCGTATATTTCATCGAACAAGCTTATTTCCGGGATTCTTCGTCTGATCGGCTATTTTGAAGAAGCCGAACACTCTCGTTTCTGTCTTTTGTATGCCTTACCAACCAACTTTGGGCCTGTTGACATCGAAAGTCCAAGCTTGCCTATTCCAGCCGTCATCACACTGTCGGATTTGCTCAGCGGTGGTAATTTCGAGCCTAGTCTGGAGATCAAATATAGGCTGGCATACAACGTGGCGACTGCGGTCTTTGATCTTCACTCGAAAGGGGTGGTGCACGGGAATCTTTTCGCGGCCAACATTTTATTTTTTGAGCAATCTGTTAATCAGAAGCGCGTCGAGTACGATCAGACTAACATGCGACAATCCTACTTGGCGTCCTTTGATCTTTTTTCAGATACTGCCACACAAGAAACTAACATGGAGACCTCGAATCCTTTGCATAGGCACCCACTCGACCCTCGAACAACACGATATACCCGCCTCACATCCGAAAGCAAGTCGCTTGATTTATACAGCTTAGCTATGTTACTTCTCGAAATTGGACTCTGGTCTTCCCTGGCGGAGATCTTTCCCCAGGCTTCATCAATCCCCGAAAGTACTGCCGGTGTTTTCCAAAAGCTGGCCTCTCGATGTGGCAGTCTTTACGTCAAAGCTGTACAGGCTTGTTGGAACGCTCCTGAAGATGAACTGTCACAACGCGCAAGGCCTGATGTCATGAACCAGAAGGTCTGCTGGCGGGTTTCCAAGGCACTTGATACCTGCTGTGCTATTGACGAAGCGTCTGAGGACGAGGAAGATAATGTTGAGTCTCCAGCTGTGCCATCAACGCCCTCAAAGATACAGACGGATAGGACAATGGCACATGTCCACGCAACTTTAACGAAGATTGCCACAAAGGAGGAGATGTATAGCAGAGAATGGTCAGAGAAACCAGTTGCAGTCGTCAAAAAGTCAGGTAAGAACAATCTGGCGAAGTGCAGAATCTCAGTCATTAATCTTTTGCCAGCTGCTCCAGCCACACCGAAACCCAAACTTCGCACGTTTCCTTCCATTAGGATCAGCCAAGAACATCTTAATTATTGGCACACTGGCTTGATGCCACACATCAATTACGTCTTACGTGGATTCTACAAAAAGTACCCCGAGTCGGTAGAGATTAGTCTGGAGAGTATTGGCGAGACTGCTTCTAAGACGAAACCAACAATACTTGTCATCTGCACTAGTGTCAACAAGGTCCGCAGCATCTTGAAAAAGTCTCTGGTCTACGACAAGTCATCATATGGATTGAAGGTCTGCCGTGGCAAGGTAATTCGCTCTCGGAAGCAGAATTCTAGATCAATGGCAAATGAAGATGGCTCAGACGTCAAACCAGCGAATGGTGAACATCAGGAGCGTCCTGCCAATGGTGCCTCTATTGGTGCTTATATAGGGGATCGACATCTGCCACCGGTGTCCTTTGGTGGACTTATCATGGTTGACGACCAGCCATATGGTATGACCGTTCATCACATGCTAGATGACCCAGAAGACGAGGAAGAGGATCTCGAGGCTCCAGTCCTCAGGTCCAGTGCCCGAGGTCAATTGGAAATACCCGAACTCGCTCACTCGGAATCTTCAGTCTATAGCAGCGAAAACGAAGAATTCATGTGTGAGTTTTCCGACTACGACAGCGAAGCATTTTCCGAGACAACCGACTCAGACTATGCCGAATCTGAAGCAGAGTCTGAAGGAGATAATGAAGAACCTGGAGATATCAAAGGCGTTCCAGCAGGCTATGGTGAAGAATATATCATCACGCAGCCAGCGATTGACGATCTCCCCTCTGATTTCTATCCTGACGAAGAAACACGGGACGAAGACCATCTTGACTCGCACTCCCTAGGCGAGGTCTATGCCTCATCTGGAATTCGTCGACGCACTGAAGATGGGATCGTCCACGAGATCGATTGGGCACTATTCTCATTCAACAAGGGCCGCTCACCTTCCCATAACCATATCTCACGCAATAAGAAATACTACAAATCTACGACCCAATACCCGGTAGCTATCGCCGCGACCAGTTCACTATCTGACCTTGAAGTTCACTGCATGGCACGCACTTCGGGTCTCCAATCCGGCCGTATCCTTCCTGGAATGGTAATTGTGAAGATCTATGGACGCAAGACTCCCAGCATGAGCTATCAAGTCTCTGGCCGACTAGGCGTACCAGGTGATAGTGGGGCATGGGTCGTTGACAACGAGCAAGGCCGAGCATGTGGACATGTGCTCGCATGGAGCAGCAAAAAACGCAGTGCGTACATTTGCCCGATGGATGTACTCCTTCGAGATATTGGAGAGACACTAGGCGCGTCGAGTATATCGCTTCCTGGGTCGTCAGTGCCGATCTACACCTCGCAAACTGCTTGCCTAGATGAGGGCAAGAGCCTTTCTTACTTCCAGGATCTACATGACCCAAGCATGGAAGAACCAGAAGCAGATCCAGTGATTCTTGAGTCATTCCATGAGGAAGATGATCAGGAGGAAGAACAAGACCAACCACCCCAACTCCTTGACAACCCCCAACCTCGAAAGGACGTCAAGGTCTTCCCAATGAATTACACCCTTCCTTCACCAACAAATCCCAATGCGAATCCTCAAAAACGGGGTCCACCTAAAGATATCGACCTTGTTGGTGGCTTGGATAGACTGCATCTCTCAAAGGGGGTATTTTCCCAGGGTTAGGATTAGAGTACTCCCGTGTCGTAGCATGGCGTAACTTTACGTGCTAGGGGGAATCTAGCTGGCCAACCTCCTATTTCTTTGGCAAGGGAATAAAGTATCACACATAAGGTACACACATGAATAGTGATGAAGAAAGGGTGAATGGATGGCGTATGGAACGGACTTTGGGAATTGGATTGGGGGATATACCAAACTAGAACTAAGGAATATTATGAATTTATTGAATCAATACCAACATCCATACATTTATTATCTAATCAATACCATAACACCGTCCTATGAAACCAAACCTCGTATTCTCATCCACCTACCTACCCAAGGTTTCGGAAAGAGAGATAGACCCCAAAACCATACATCCCCGGATCATCGAGCGTTGAAAAGCCCCCCCCC
>PDLM01000016.1:1428477-1551524 GCA_003369665.1 Coleophoma cylindrospora
CCCTCTCTCAACCTCCCCCGCCTCAACAAAACAAGCTACGTGCAGCTAAGCAACCATCTCTTCGAGACCCAGTGCCCCCCCCCTTCCTCGATCCCCTCTTCCCTCCCGGTCCCCAAGACGCCTTTTATTCCATGTTCCTCCTGTTTCTTATCTCTAAGCTTCGACCTTCTGCATTTATTCCCTTGGAGCCAGTGGAGAGTGCTGTGGTGTGGAGGTGGAAGAGGGAGACGATATGGGCTGGGGCCCGGGTCACACGACCGTTGTGAATGGAGAGATCTGTATTTAGTGGTTGATGGTTCAAAAGTACCCTTCTTTTTTTCTTTGTCCTTTCCAGCTGGCTTTTAAATAGAAGATCGTAGTTTCAAGTCAGAGAGTCAATCACCAGGCGTTTGAAGTCTTTCTGAGTAGCAGGTTCTTTTAAGGAGTGCGTTTTCCATATGGTCGGGGTATTTTACTTTTATCTAACCAATAAGATTCCCATTATTCATCTATCAAGGTCCAAGACCAAGCCCCAATATGGGAGAAGAGGAGGAGACGAGTCAATCGTCCCTGTGACATCTCTTAACAGAATTAATTATTCTTCCTTCCTCTCTTCTTTGCAAAGAGGTACTATAGTAGTGGTATCGTCATACTCGGTGAAAGGCAAACCGCAAAACAAAAACAAAGGCTCATCACACCATCACCCGTTGAGCATCTACCATTTTGGGTCGTACGTTTGCTTCTGGATCCATTTCGTGAGCGCAACATCTCCCCATTCCTCCCACTCCACCCAAGTCTCTTCTGGCAACGTTGAAACGCCATCACGGCGAGCACACTTCATGACTTCACGGGCAACGACCACGCTCGCATCTCGGACGCGCTGAACCTTGGGGTAGATCAGTCCCATCTGGATTTCTTCCTTGTTAAGACATCCCGACAAAGCTGCTGCTGCGGTATAAACCATGTCGTCGGTCACACGCGAGCATTGAGCCAAGATGGCACCGAGTCCAAGACCGGGGAAGACATAAACATTGTTGCCTTGGTTGGGGTAGTAGGTGGTGACGCTGTCGCCCTTCTTGGTCGTGTAGGGAGAGAAAGGAGATCCAGAAGCGAAGATAGCGGTTCCGTCGGTCCAGTTGATGGCCTGCTCAAAGGTACACTCGGCCTTGGTGAGAGGATTGCTGAGTGGGAAGAGAATTGGTCGTCGACCCATTCCACCCGCGTCGACTGAAACCTTCAGAGCCCGAACAACGGACTCGGTGAAAACACCAAAAGTGGCAGTGAGACCAATCAGCGCCGTTGGCTTGACATACTCGATAACTGCTTCGAGCGTGTCGAATTGGTGCCCGTTGTTGTCGGTACGAGCGAAGATCTTCTTGTGCTCGGCTAACTTATCGCCTCGGTCTTTCGTGACCAGACCACGTGTATCGACCAGGTAGAACTTCTCTCGGGCTTGCTGCTCCGACAGACCACGTCGGGTGTAGTACTCCATAACTTGCTTGGCAACACCCACACCGGCAGAGCCAGCACCCATGAAGACCAAACGCTGATCTTCAATCGGCACCCCGGAAAGATTTACGGCACCGATGTATCTAGGGCTGGTCAGTACTGATCAGTCAGAGAGCTGCGGAGGACTTACCCAGCCAGAACGACGGCACCCGTTCCTTGAATGTCGTCGTTGAAGCACTTCTCCTTCTTGTATCGCTCCAAGTATCCGAAGGCTTTTTCCGTGTCGAAATCCTCGAATTGGACGAGCATATTTGGGTAAACTTCCTTAACGGCTGCCATAAACTCATCCATGAATTCTTGTTGTTCCGCCATGGGCACACGCTTTTGGCGCAGTCCCAGGTAGAGAGGGTCATGGAGGTTGGTCTCATTGTTGGTACCGCAGTCAAGAACAATTGGGAGCGTCTTTTCTGGGTGGATACCAGCAGCACCCGTGTAGAGGGCAAGTTTACCGATCTGCACAGAGTTAGGAAATCGTCGTTAAGGTCAGGCCCATTTTGGGGCAGGGTATCACGAAAGCTTAAACGTACCGAAATACCAACACCGTTCACTCCTAGATCGCCAAGACCCAAAATTCTGGAGCCGTCGGTAACGACGCAGATCGAGGGATCGGCGTAAGGCCAATTCCGCAACAACGTGGCAATGGACTTTCTCTGCTTAATCGAGATGTACAAAGCCTCGGGGCGGGTATAAAGCGTGGAATACTGCAAGCAGACATCGCCAATGGTGGGTGTGTAGACGAGGGGCATTAATTGCTCGACGTTATCGATCAACAAGCGATAGAAGAGGTCGGTGTTGGTCGACTTGAGGGAGGAGAGGTAGAGGTATTTGTCAATGTTGGTACTGCGCGAATTGATCATCTTCATGGCGCGAGCACATTGGGTCTCGAGCGTCTCCATGGTGTGGGGGATGAGACCCGAGAGATTTCGCTTTACTCGCTCTTCGGGGGTGAAGGATGTGCCTGCAGAGCCATGGTCAGCGCCCGAGATGCGAACATGAAGCAATCCAGCATACCTTTGTTCCAAGCTGGTTCCCGCAGCACTTGGTAGCCCGTGGCAGTCTCCTTGGACACGTACTCGGTTGGGCGCTCCTGGTGGACCTCGCCGTAGTGGTTGGTGGCATATCCCCGGAGGGTGTCGAGCGATTGAGCACGCATGTTGGCTTCCAGAGTCTGGATGTCAATGCTGCTGAGGGGGTTCTGTTCCGTCATACGGCGAGCGGAGGAGATGGACATGCGTTTGGTCGAGTCGGAGGTGGAGGAGCGAGAGGAAACCATGGAAGCCGGCGAGGATGACCGAGGAGTTGCGACCTCTGAGGCCGACGTGCTGTAGTTATAAGCGGCGGACATGTTGGCCAGACGGTGGAGCCGGGGGGAATAAGAAGGGGACGCGGTGTTCCTAGGGGACCACGAGAAGTGGAGCGGATGAGGGAGAGTACGGGACAGGGCAGGTGGATTAGAAATAGAAAGAGCTTTCTTCGGGAGGAGGGCCAGAGCAGGAGCCGGCGATGGAGGCATGATATAGGGCCAGGCACGCCGTCGCGCACTCACGGCCAGCAGGGGAGCAGCAGGTAGAGTGGAAGTGGGAGTGGTCCGCGCGGGAGCTATGGACATGGCATGGGGGTTGGCGTGGAAGGCAGCAGGCAAGCAAGGCAAGACAATGTTGTGTTGCGTTGGTAGGAGGACTCGAAACGAGGTGCGAGGCCGATCCGTGCCGCTGAGATTGGATGCGAACGGGGGCTAGGAATTCTGGGAAAAGGCAGTGTCTGATAGTGGCAATGGTCGGCGCCGTGCAGAGCAATGCCGGGTGAGGTGGTGGGATGTGCTGAGCACCGAGAGTTCGCTGGTGTCGAAGGAAGACGAAGGGGCACGAGACGTTGAAGAGCGTCGCCAGTAGCGCCGACGCACACCACGCGGGCGCGGGCGAGGGCAGAGGCAGAGGCAGAGGCAGCGACCCGGCCAGCGCGATGCGACGGAGCAGCTGTAATTGCAGTGCTCTGGTGCTTCTTTTTTTTCCCTTCTCGTCGACGACCGTTCGAGAGACTGCCGGGGCCACAAAGCTTGGACGGCCGACGGGGGTGCTGCATTAGGCCGGACGGTCGCGGGTCAGGCCCGGGAAGGCTGAACCAGATGCTGCTGCGGTCATGAAATTTCACGTTCAGTCGCGGCTCGGAACCAGTGCGCGCTTCCCATTGGGACCGTCGTGCTGGAACCTGCCGACGCCCACGGCAGGGAGCCAAAGGCTGCAGTTTCGTTGGGGTTTCAACATCCATCCAAACCCAAATGCCCGCGATACCACCACCGCATCACCACCACCAACAACATGCAAGGTCAGCGGCGAGGGTTGAGAGCGAAGCTTAGCCTTGCCGTACATGTCTGGCTCTGGCGATCGTCCCATGAAACCGCACCCGTTCAGCAGCTCGCCGGCCTCAGCCATAAGGGCCGCCAATATAGCCATGTCATCATGTCATGCCATGTCATGCTGGTCGTGGGCAGCAGAAAGGGCAGCCTCCAGGAGCGCAGCCTCGTCCTTCCACGCCGTTCACGCTGTCCCGTTGAGGAGCCCGGCGGGGTGGGGCAGCGCCCATCCTGGAACCCCTGGGCTGCATTAGCGATGCCGTGGACCCTCGGGCGGCGGAGGCCCAGGGGTCACTCAGCATCAGCACAGGGGTTATGCGCCTTGGGGAGCCCACTAGCTACGGGACATCGCTGACCAGGCCTCCGACCACAGCACAGCAGGAACTCTGCTCGCAGCCACAGGGTGCCACCTCCACACTTTCAGCGCACTTGCAGCCTTTGCCCACGACCGACGGCCCCATGCTGGCCTCCCTCATCACGCCGTTCTCGTCACGCTTTCCCTCGTCACGCTTTTCCTTCGTCACCTTTCCCTCATCACGCATTCATGGCTCACGCATCCGCTCCCCATGCTCGCACTCATCACGCATTCCCTCATCACGCATCGCATGCCCTCACCACTCCCCTTTTCTTCACTGACCCCTGCCCCGTCATCCACATCCACCTGCATCCCGACCCGACGGCACTCCTTGCCTCTCGCTCACGCGGAATGAATGCCCTTCCTTAGCCTGGTCAGCCATCCCGATTTCCCCCGATTTCTCCCGACCACTGCACCTATTCTCGTCGTCGCGACCCAATCACTCCACGCCCAAAGATCCCAATTTGCAAGCAAGCGTCAAGGGCAAACCATCCAATCTTTGTGTGACGCTCCGGCCAAGGGTGGTGGCATATCTCTTACCCGCCCGTCGGGTCAATCAAACTACAGCACTTGTATGCGGCCATCCTCGTCGCCATGCGTGCGCCTGCTCGCAACGATCGTGGCCGGCCTAGACATCGAGCCCACGCACCGTGGAGAAGAGAGAAGAAGGGCAGAGAAAATTAATCAGAAAAAAAAGGGCAGCAAAAAAAAAAAAGAGCAGAAAAAAGAGCGAAAATACCATGAGCGAAAGTCACCATCCGAAGTTGCAGTGAAGGAATCTTTCCAGAACCCGCGCGCATTGCTGCGTTCCCATCCCATACACTTCGTCCTGTCGCATCTCGTCTCGTGTTATTCCTTGGCCGTCCCTCCGTGCACGCACGCCCAGCAACTGACGAAATGCTTCTTCGCATGGCAGTATTGAAACGCGGACTGACATCAGGGCGTGGGAAGGGCACCCGTCACATCTGGCCTATCTTTCCGCATCTTTGAGACCTCAACCATTTGATGTGCTCAACTCAAACTGGCGCATTCCCCTCACCTGCAACACAAGCTTATTCGCAGCGGCCAGCCAGAGAGCTTGTCTGTACATAAGCTTATTGCTGCTCTGGTCGCGTGTCGAGGAGCGCTCCCCAACCTTGGCTCCAAGCTGCTGCATTGCGCACCCTTCCCTTCCCTTCTTCCCCCGAGACAGCTTGCGAGGAACGGAAAACGCCATTGCGAGTGAGCAAGCTTCCCCTCAACGCCCTGAATGTTTACGCGAGCGAGTGAGTGCACGAGTGAATGACTTGCAGCGCTGATTCCTCCTAGCGTTGGGGCGCTGCTTTGCGAAATCCAGCCAATTTTACTTTCTTGATGCTTTTCTCGCTGTCAGATGTCAGGCTGGCCCAAAAGATGGCAAGACACGCGGAAGGATCAGCACTTTCGCTCGCATCCTCCTCGAAAAGAATCTGATGGGGGTCGCCAAGGGATCAGATCAAATGGTCCCGTTATGATTTTACACGAGTGCCTGTGGTCTTGGCTTGGGGAAGGAAGATCTTGATCTCGTGACCCGTTGACACCGGCCTATGTGCCACGAAGATCTCTGCATTAGTATGCTTTCTCAAGACGTCAACTGCAACGTGTCGATCCATACTCCTTGAAATCTATTGGTGTAGACTTCCGAAAGCTGCTGCCGCGTTCTTCTCAACAACTAAGTGTCGGAAGCAAGAGCCCAAGCGACGAGAGCTAGTCGGGGAGGCCACGGGCTTCTCACCAATGGAAAAACTTCCACGAGCCATGCCAGACCTGCAAGATGGATGAGGGGCACTGCTCCGCATGGTCGCTACTCTAGATGCTGCGACTTTGCGCGCAATCACAGCCCCGTCGGCACCATACCTACTGTACGCAAGTAGATAGTCCCCATCGCTCGACCGACCCCACAAAGACCGAGCTTGCGAGCACGTCAAGCTCCAGCCTGTCAGAAGGCTCGGGTGCGACGACATTCCTTGCTGCAAATGCAAGGAGGTAATTATAAATGCGAGCGCGAACACACGCTCACGGCCGACCCACCAAGGCCCACTATGGTCTCCGTTATCTTGAAATCTTTTTCCGTAGTAAAACCATCCTGTCCGATCTAGCACCCGCTCGAAGTTGAGCGACGAAAACTCGCCGTCTTCGGCTCCAGGGTAAGCGAGCACTGTGCCCCCCTGCTTCGTCGCCCACGTTGGCATGACACCGTGGTCGAGATGTCTCTCCGCGAGCGCAGCCACCCATGTGCTATACTGGAGTAGTTGAGGATGCCTTCCAAATACTTCCGTCCCCGTGCAACCCTTGTGGATACTTTGGACCATGCTCTGCTTGGATTCCCTGCCACTGGCGAAGACTTCCTCGCCCTTCATTTCATCTATACTCTCGCATCTGTTGAACAACTATACTCTCGCGTCCCGAGCTGAGTCTCATCAGTGTTGCGAGGGGTGATTGTGCTTCCAGTCGTCGAAAAGCCCTCACTAGATCTTCTTTGATGACCACAAGAGCTGAGCATGTGAAACCCAGAGTCTGCTTGCGTGAGTCTAGATACTCAGCTTTCCAATAGTTCAATGTGCACAGACCTGTTTAGATATACTCAACGACCGTCTTGTGGTTCCCAAACCTCCTTCGAATACGACAATAGTAAAGCTGGTTGCTAGTCTTGTGTTATCCTCATAATCTATCCGTTGAGGGAGCAGGATATCATGAACATTCTCCGCTGTTCTTGCCAAGAACCCCGAGGGTAACCACCACATGAATGCATCATTTGTGCCCAGGCTAAATCAGTATTTGATCAAGAGCACAACCGAATCGAAAACGAGCAAAAACTCGCGCGATGTCTTTTTGCAGAATATGGCCAGGTACTGCTACTCAAGCGTGCTGTCTAAACACTGGATCGAAGGGACCTGAAAGAAGAAATAGCGGGTGATGTCGGTATAGTAGATACTGCTGATTGTGTTTTACCCTCTCCGATCGAAGAACGTGCACTCACTCGATGCGTATAGCCCAACCAACACCAGAAGACCTAGTTTTGGGCTGGGAGAAGGGGAATGCTGTTACAAGCCTTACGCATCGGACATATATCGGCTTAGACACGTCGGCCTCGACCCATCCCACTTATTTCTGACGAATTTCAGATTAAATCAGCATCGGTTGAAATCTGGGATGCTGCTCACTCACCTGCTCCGGAAACAATGACGGCTCTGACTTCTGGTGCCGGGTGTCGCTTGGTTTGGCTTTTGACTGAGTGGGCCAAGAGTCTTCATCGTGCCACTGCAGGCGCGTGAAAAATAAGGATTAAATATATATTCATCTTATGTATTTGAAACTGTCATCAGCCATGAGCTTCCTATATACAGAGCTCTGAGCAGGAAGACGTAGATCGGGAAATGTATGGTCAGCTGACTTGACCTTATCTCAGGATTACTAATCGCGCGGCGCCGCGGGAGATCTGCAGTACATCTGCATCCCCAATCTTTCCCCTTCCCCGTGACGAGATTGGCCAGTCATAGAGCGTTCTAATACAATGTTGACTAGCGAGCTATGGCGGGGAATTCACGACCTGGGACTGGCAATGGTCCTGAATGTCAACCACCATGCTGGAACGCTTTACCGGCGTCCATCTAAAACAAGTGCAGCTGCTTCCCGGCCAAATCCCATCTCGACACCGGGTCGTACCACAAATTTCAGAGTTCGCCCACGTGTGTGTCTACGGCACACCAGAAGGTCAAGCAAAGCACCTTATCAAAGCATCAACTCCTCAGCCCGGTCCTGGCCCATTGGTTGCATTTGCACGGCGGCACCTCCGCGTCACCGGCTCGGGGTGCTGGTGGCTGCCGCAAACGTCATAGTCCCAAAGCAAAATGGGCACAGACTACGCACTACCCTTCTGGTCTCACGCCTGGATGCGACATGCTCGCGCACCTCTGTTCCCGATTCACCGTCACTCTCTTAAGAAGTTCAACGGCCGGACGTGGACTGCAACTCGAGTTCGAACAGCCGTTGCTTCATTCCCGGCAACGCTTCCAACCACACCGCTCCTCCCGCTCTTTGTCGATGCCTGAAGAGAGGAAGCTTGGGGTTTGCCGCCCACCATCTACAGCCTGACCGATCGGAAGTTTGGCGATCAACAAAGCAGCTGCTGCTTGTTTGGCCCCGCGAAATCCCCCGAGCCTTCGAACATGCAACATGAGATCCCGGCGGCGAGCGATGCGCAAGGGCTGGGGGATATAAGTGTGTTGGAACTTCTGGGTGCCGATTCGAGGCCTGTCTTCGCGGTAGATGTTGTTGCTACGGGAGACACCGACCAGACTTGGGACAATATCGCGTTTAGCAACCCGGCTTTCAAGGATTACAGCATTGCCAAAGATGGGAAGCCTTCCTGGTTGGATCGCGAGAGTAAGCGCCTTCGATTGATGTTCGAAGCGTGGATACACAATGGATATGAGCTTGAAGTTTCCGCGAGGCATTTCAGCTTTGCTGGTGTTTTCTGGACAAAGGCGATTCTAAGGCAGCGGTGGTGTTTTGTCTTTGGAGACCGAATCACTGCGGATGCGTCGGACAGCGGAACTGTTGATGCAATGCCCCGCGCGCGACTAGGTTATGAATCGACTGTACGGACTCCAATGCTGGAGTTGAGCGATGACCCAATGGAAGATATAAGGTGGGTCTTTTGGATTTGTTGGTTGCAAGTCTGCCTTGCTGATTGTAACAAGTACTCCTGCTGAAGGCTCAGCCGATATCACTTGGATTCATAAGCGGGTTGCGCAACCTCCGTCGGAATTTGTGAAACTATTTTGTTCGGTAGATTGGGCATCCACAGCGTTAGGACCCATGGAAGAATGGCCTGTTCAACTGCAGCATATGACATGTCTCCTTCTTGCTGATAGCCGGCCCGTAGCCTTGTTTTGGGGTCCCTCCTATGTCATGCTTTACAACGAAGGCTATATAGATGTGGCTGGGCCTAGACATCCTGCCATGCTAGGTTCTCGAGGATCGGATACTGATGCAGATACATGGACTTACGCTTTTGGACAACTTGAGCAAACCCGTTTGGCACGCAAAATGGTCTGTGAGGGCCAATATGGCCTCAGCCGAGAACGCTATGGAGACCCGGAGGAGACCACTTATAGATGGTCGATTCTCCCGGTCATGGACGATACTGGACTCGTCGCCGGATACTACATTCCGATATTCGATACAACCAGATTAGCTCTTGCCGAGCGACGATACAACGCGTTGTCCAATCTTGCCGAGACAGTCGTTATGGCCAAATCCATCAAAGCCTACTGGGAGATCGCGCTGAGCGGCCTCGAATGCCTTGAAGCTGATATCCCCTTTGCTGTGCTTTACTCAATTGACCGTGGAAGTCCAAGCGAACTGCAAGCACAAATCCGTGATCCAGAAAGCTTAGAATGCCAATTAGAAGGCTCCATTGGAATTCCGGATGGCCACCCGATTGCTCCAACTCGACTGAATCTCGGCCTTTCTGCAGAGGCTCTATCGCAAGCCTTCGTGGAAGCAATGAAATCCTCCAAGCCTACAATGTTTACTGTCGGGGGAGGTATTTTCACTCCCTCGATGTTTGAAGGAATCCAGTGGCGTGGGTTTGGTGATGCCTGCAAAGCTGTTGTTATTTGTCCCATTCGGCCGACTAATGATGAGAACGTAGTGGGCTTTTTGTTCATGGGGTTGAATCCTCGCTCGCCATATAACGAAGGCTATCAACAATTCGTTTCTTTGATGAGTGTTGCATTAGGCGCCTCGGTAGCATCCCTCATGCTCTTTGAAGACGAAGCTCGCCGCGGCGAGCATCTTGCCAGAAGACTGTTGCAGAGCGAGGATCGCCTCACAAAATTCGCCGAAGTCTCACCAATCGGCATGTATATTGTTGATGCTGCTGGAAATATTGTCTTTCATAACAAGGCATGGGCGAAAATGACTGGGTACGTCGGTTCGCTTGGTGAGGCCATGGACTGGTTGAATTTGAGCGTTGACGAGGATGTGGAAATTTCAGTACGAAACTGGAAGATCCTGCTTGAAGAGAAGATTCCTGTTGTCTTTGAAGCTCGCATTAAAAAGCCTTGGATGCCTCCAAACCTGATCGGCACGGAGACTGCTCTTGACTACACATGGGTTCAAGCAGACTGTTTCCCCGAAATTGATGAAAATGGAAATGTCAAGAATATCATTGGTTGCTTGAGTGATATTAGTCACTTCAAGTGGGCGATATCCATACAAGAGCATCGGGTGGAAGAAGCACTTGAAGCAAAGCGTCAACAGGAGAATTTTATCGATATGACAAGTCACGAGATTCGGAACCCTTTGAGCGCAGTTATCCAATGCTCGGACTCAATTGCGTCAGCCCTTGACCATGCAGAGGAAATACTGATGCAGCCAGGATCCGCCGAAGCCCACGTTGAAGTCCTGTTGGCTCATATCACGGAAAGTAAGGAGAATTCACACACAGTCCTTTCGTGCGCACAGCATCAAAAACGAATTGTTGACGACATCCTCACCATGTCGAAATTGGACGCTAATTTGCTCCTTATTACACCTGTATGCGTTCAGCCTGTGGAAACCATAAGGGATGGTCTGAGAATGTTTGCAGAAGAGACAGCTCGTGCGGACATAAAAGTCAGCCTGGAGATAGACAACTCCATTCTCGAGCTTCAAATTGACTGGCTGTGCTTAGATCCTTCGCGACTCTTGCAAGTCCTGATCAACCTGTTGACTAATGCCATAAAATTTACGAAGACAGAGGAGGAAAGGAATATCGTTGTCAAAGTTGCAGCTTCTCGGGACCCCTCTACTCTTGTACATGACAACGTCAAGTATATCTCGACAAGAACGGTACGGGAAGACCTTACCCTTGCTAGTGCGTGGGGGGATGGTGAGATACTGTATTTTTATTGTGCTGTGATGGACAGTGGTCGAGGGTTGAATGCAAAGGAGAAGGAAAATCTTTTTCTGCGATTGTAAGTTGAATTGGGTGCCATGGCGCCTTCGTGATCTGACTCTTTATAGCTCTCAAGCATCTCCAAGAACACACATTCAATATGGCGGATCCGGGCTCGGGCTCTTCATCTGTCGAGAACTTGCCGAGCTGCAAGGGGGCGAAATAGGCGTCGCCAGCGAAGGCGGGGTTGGAAGTACTTTCGCCTTCTATATCAAGGCTCGCCGAACAGCGGCCGCCCAAGCACAGAACGAAGGCGCAATGATATCGCCACGGAAGTTTGAACTCACCAACTGTTCGGTCCTGGTGGTGGAAGACAACCTAATTAACCAAAACGTCCTACGCAAACAGCTTGAGCGTCTCGGCTGTACAGTGTATGTCGCCAACCACGGCGAAGAAGCACTTGCAAAATTGGAAGAATCAAATCTTTGGACTGGGAATGAAGTGACTGGCATTGATCTGTCGATCGTGCTCCTCGATATTGAGATGCCAATCATGGATGGCTTAACGTGCATACGCAAGATTAGGCAGCTGGAGCGTGATGGGCGTCTGAGACCACATATCCCTGTCATTGCTGTCAGCGCAAATGCTAGGCTGGAGCAGATCGAAAATGCTAAGGCTTGTGGGATGGTAAGTTAATGTTACCTAGATCCTCTATGATTTGGTACTGACACGGGACACTAGAATGATGTGATCTCGAAACCATTCAGGATCCCTGATCTAATACCGAAAATGGAGAGGCTTCTTCAGTCTAAAAAGAGCTGAAGGACTTGGCTCTTACGTTATAAATGATAATGAATCGATCCGTTTAGAAGAAGTGAAATAGAAGAGATGTTAGAAGTGGGACTATCAGCTCGGAGAAGCCATTATACTTACCTAGATACCATCATGAGATGCTCAATTACATGCTGCGTATACAATGTTACGTGTAGTGTAGTAGATGAGTATGAAAAGGAGCAGATTCTCCGGAATTAAGACAAGGAAGAGTTCACCACAAGAATTTCTGTCCATATTCTAGTGGAGATCAATCGCAAGTGCTCCTACTTATTACCAAGTTATACTCAGTAGAAACTGAGGAAACCCAAATCAAAACAATCTAACATCCTTCCTTGCTTTTGTTGTCATTCAATTGATTTAATGCGCATGATTGATGAATCACGGTCTCGATATCAAGCTGGAGGAGATATTCCATGTTGTTTCAGAATCGGTGCTTTGCTTAGTGCAGCCAGTATGTCGACGAGCTGAGAGATGGGTGTGTATCCGAATAGGCAGCTATAAGTATTTGAGCCAGGCTCACCATTGGAGCGGCCCTCTATGCTCATGCGGGGAAAAGTTCATGCCTGCGCTTCTGGATTGGCTGCCTCTCCATACGAATCCCTTCCACATACATTTGTTTCCTTCTCCTATCATTGGCCACGTTCTCTGCGAGTTGGGGGCCGTCCTATCAATAATCGCGAGGTCCGATTGGAATTGCCGCGCGGGTGAAATATGAACAGCTTCTCAGGGGGGTGGGTTTTAAACCCCAAGCTTTGCACTGGGCCTTATCCAAATCTTTGCCAACTGAGAATTAATTCGAAAAGGACTACACGTATCACTCGGCGCCCAATACCAGAAGCCATATTTGGCGGTCCAAGTTCACTTATCTCAGCCTTGTGTAGCATTCGGCATTCGTGTCTTTTCGACGATGGACCAGGCAGCTCTTGCTCTGCGAAAGCTGCCGAACATTCGATACTGGTTGGGGATAGATATCTCTCCTTCTAGTTTGCCCTCTAAGCCAGAGAGACCATATGAGAAGACCTTTCGCGTCCAAGGGATACCGGATTTTGTTGACAGAGCAAGGCTGCAGAGCGTCCTCAATGACCGATACAAGCTTGGAGAAGGATGCGACCAGGAGAATGTCAGAATAGAGTCACTTGCTAAGGCTCCTGATGGACAGACACTCATGGCCACCATTTCTTTCTTTGCACAGCCATCGACGCTTTCCAAAACATGCAAGGATGAAATCGCTATATCTTGGGATGATCCGGAACAACTAAACCATCAATCATACACGTTGACGATCGATGATGACTTTTTGGGCTTGACCACGTTATATTGTCCAGAGGACACGGATCACAAAGTAGAGTATGGAGCACTTCTCAAGCATTCTCCGACGCTAAGCTGATCTTGAACCAGTATCATTGCCGTGTCTGGCTTGGGTGGCCATGCATTTGGATCCTTCAAAGAGCGTGGAGGGAATCACATGTGGGTTCGAGATGCGCTACCTAAAGACCTCAAAACTGGTCGAGTGTTCATCTATGGATACGATTCACACCTTGCTAGGAGCGAGAGCTTCCAAGATTTGGAGGACCTCTCTAGTACCTTCCGACAAAGTGTTCAAGCGATAAAACGCGACAGGAACTCCCTCAAACCTTTGATCTATATTGCACATAGTTTGGGAGGCCTTCTGGTAAAAGAAGTAATTATAATTCTGTAATCACGATACTCGTACAGAACTGACTCGAGTTAGATGTTGTACCAAATGCACAGGGATCCCGAAGAGGGCAGGCGGATTCTCAGATCTACCTACGGCTTGCTGTTTTTCGGAGTTCCGAACCGTGGAATGGATATCGAGTCTTTGCTGCCGATGGTGAAGGGACAACCAAATGAGAACTTCTTACGTTCGCTTGAAAGACACACGCAGCTACTTCGAGCACAGAGCAGGACTTTTCCTGAAATATTCAACGAAAAGGGTTCTAAAGTCATATGTTTTTATGAGACCCTGCGTTCTGAAACTGCTATTCGTAATAAGGTATGCACCCAAAGTTACATTCATTCACTATTCTTTGTTAGCTCTAATGATTCCAAGGAGACTCAAAAATGGGAAATGAAAGGAGAGAAGAAAGTTTTGGTTGATAGAGACTCTGCTACCCATGGACGACCACATGAAAATCAGCCGCACCATGCTCAGCCTATCAATAGCAATCACTCAGACATGGTCAAGTATCACCAGAACGACCAATACTATAAGCTGACCCTGAAAATCTTGCAAGACTTTGTGGAAGGCTCATCCGACTTTCTGATATCTCGTGGCCGTTGTGTGACCGATGAAGAAGGTGAAATCAGCTGAAGAGATATTTACCTATCATAAACTGATGTAAACACTAGCGAAATTAGAAAATGAAATTTGTAAGTGGCTATCGCCACCTAACCCAAGGGACAACTATCGCAGAGCGCGCGAGGCACATGAAGAAGACACTGGGGAGTGGATATTCGACACAGCAAGTTTCCAGAAGTGGAAATGTCAAGGAGGCGTTTTGTGGATTTGTGGAATTCGTAAGGAAACCGAGGGAATTTTGTTTCGGATTTAGGCTAATTGTGTTAGCTGGCGCTGGGAAGACAATTATAAGGTATGGAGCCAAAGAGCTCTGGCGGCACTCGAATTTGCTAACATTTATATAAAGTTCGACTGTTATCAATAGTATCGAAGGAGATTCCCGATTCATTATCGCTTACTACTTCTTCGACTTCAACAACGACGAAAAGCAAACCCTCCGGGGCCTTCTGCTTTCTCTCCTTGAGCAGTTTTCCAAAGCAAGAACTCGAATTTCAGCAAGTCTCAGGAGCTTCTACGAAGAGTATCAAAGTGGCCAACGAGCTTCTGATACTGCATCTTTGAAAGAAACCATTCTTTCAGTTCTCAACGAACATGTTGAAGAGGGCTCCAAACACATTTTCCTCATAATAGACGCACTGGATGAGTGCAAGGAAGATGATGTTGTCCTAAAATTCATAAAGCGTCTGCAAAATACCTGTTCCCACATCCATATATACATTGCTAGTCGTCCTAAGCAGGAGATTAAGCTACATGTGGAGAGTCTTCAAGCATCAACGGTCATACTGAACGACGTTAACGGAGTCGATATTGAGATGTATGTTAGTGAGCAACTTGAAAGTCGAGCACTGTTGAAGGATACCCCTCAGGAGATCAAAGACCTTATCCACCAAACCTTAATAGACAAAGCATCCGGCATGTGAGTACCCTCTTCAAAGTCTACTAAAGCAAGCTAAAACCTCTAGGTTTCGATGGGTTACCTGTCAGCTTGATACACTAGAAAAGTGTCAGCGTCGGAAAGACTTTATACATGCACTTGAGAACTTGCCCCCTACACTCGATGAAACTTATCACCGGGCCCTGGAAGGAATTGAAGAGCACTTCAAGAAACATGCACTTCGCATATTCCAATGGCTTGTATTTTCCATGCGACCTCTCACTCTCTTAGAAGCTGCAGAGATTCTTGCCATTGAATCAAGTCCGAATTCTGGCTTTGACATTGATTCACGATTGATCAATCCTCGATCTATTCTCAATTACCTTGGTAATCTGGTAACCGTTCAATCATCTTGGCTTTATGATGAGGAACTCCGGCTTGCGCATTTCTCGGTCCAAGAATACTTCCTGTCGGACCGCATTGACAAGAATTGGAACTTTGAGCGTAGTAACTGCCACCAAGAGATCGCTAGTACAAGTCTAAATTATCTCATAAGTCTGCGGGATCTTGATTGTACAGATGATGTTAGCGAGATCATAGCTGCCAGACCGCTGAGTGAATATACAGCCGAGTGCTGGTCAGACCACTGTCGGATTGTGGACGAGTATCAGGCTACGGACAAAGTTCAGACCACGGACTTGAGCGATCAGATAACACTGTTATTCAATGATCGTACCTCGTTAATAATATGGATCTCTGTACGCACAAAGGAGAAGATAGTATTTGATCTCAAAACTCTACCTTCGCCTCTCTATTATGCCTCATGCCTTGGTTTGTATCACTTTGCAAAAACCTGTATGCAAGGTGATATAGACAAACGGACATTCAATAGAAACAGAAACTTATTCAACGAAATGCTTCTCGGCAGTTTAGGATCACCACTAGCAGCTGCCTCTTATAATGGGCAAACGGCGATAGTAGAGCTCCTCTTAGCTAATGGTGCAGATATCAACGTAGTCGGCGGTGACTATGGCACAGCTCTCGCTGCGGCCTCTTATTTGGGGCAAACGGCGATAGTAGAGCTCCTCTTAGCCAACGGTGCAGATATCAACGTAGTCGGCGGTGACTATGGCACAGCTCTCGCTGCGGCCTNGGTGCAGATATCAACGTAGTCGGCGGTGACTATGGCACAGCTCTCGCTGCGGCCTCTTGTTTGGGGCAAACGGCGATAGTAGAGCTCCTCTTAGCTAATGGTGCAGATATCAACGTAGTCGGCGGTGAATTTAGCACAGCTCTCGTTGCCGCCTCTTTTTTTGGGAAAACGGCGATAGTAGAGCTCCTCTTAGCCAACGGTGCAGATATCAACGTAGTCGGCGGTGACTATGGCACCGCTCTCGCTACGGCCTCCTATCGTGGGAGAACGGCGATAGTGAAGTTCCTCTTAGCCAACGGTGCAGATATCAACCTAGTCGGCGGTCACTATGGCACCGCTCTAGCTACGGCCTCCTATCGTGGGAGAACGACGATAGTGAAGTTCCTCTTAGATGCGGGTGCGAACATCAATACGGAGAGTCAGGCCTTTGTCAATCCATTACAAGCTGTTATTTGTTTCGGATCTCGGAACTCTAAGTTCGGGAAACGTTTTCAGACCAGATTTTTAAAGCTAGCAAAGGTTTTGATCAGCTCAGGGGTGGAAGTTAATGCCGTCCGACATCTCGGGGATCAGAAGTATGAGAGTGCGCTAAATGAATCTGTCCAATGGCAACGACCGTCAAGGAATTTGCTGCATTTGTTATTGACTAGTGGCGTCAGTATATATAAAGCAGGCGAATCCTATCAAGCAGCGATTGCTACTGCTGAGGAATGGGGGCATTCTTGGGTTGTAACGCTCCTTCAACGTATCCAAGAATTTGATGAAAAGCCTTTTGCCGAGGGCTTTAGTCGAGTGCAAGCGATCAACGATATTTTTGAATCGATGAGCGACACTGAGGATATTGAAAACGATGATCAAGCACGAAGTAGTCGTTCGTTGGGTGACAGCGAAGACGAAAGTGAATGGAGCGACAGTGAAGATGAAGATGACGGAAGTGAGGATGGTTCGAGCGACGAGGGCGAGCATGAGGATCAAGAAGACACCGAATAGAATGAGGGGTAGGAAAGCTGAATCTTTGATACTTATAAATGATCTCATAAGTCTCCTGTGATCAATTTGTTTAAATGCCAAACACTTCTGACTAAGGGAAGTAAATTGCCTACAATCCTTACATTAGCAAGGCGGCGGGGATGATACGTCTAACCTCATCATTAATGCCTTAGCCTATCGCTACCTTTCTAAAATAAGGAACCTTATTCCAAAGTCACGTTCTATTTCTTTGAAGTCCAGAACTAAAATACCACCTTTATATAAAAGCTCTTCTGTGTATATACTCTACGTTGTGAATATGTAGGGGGCATCAGAAATAAGTGTCACAAACCCAAGCGAAAGGCGCTGTATTTTCCTATCGCCATTCACGTAATAATATAACAGCACTTAGCAGTATAGTAGAATCCAGTTCTCTGGATGGGACCCTTGGATTAAATTGTCTAAAAATAGTACTACATATGAAACCACGTTGAAACAGCATTGAGATAATGACTGACATGTTCACATAATTCTGAATTACATTCAACCACTCCCCTCCATAGTTGGACTGCAACACACATTTTAGCACTATGCATAGTAGTTCACTCCTCGGAAGTCAGAATGATCTAAATTTAATGACGGAATTAAGTCCTCCTACTCGCAGTTCCAGTTCTAAACTCGAAAAGTGGGTAAAAGTAAAAATTGAAAGTGCTAGATTTGAGTCATTGAAGAAACGTCATTTTGAAGGTCAAGTTTGATCCATATAACAGATGCCATGTATAAATCAGTCTTAAGAGCTAAAACTTTTCTTATTTTTCCCGTCTTGATATAGATTGAGTGAAGCATGAGTTATTCAAGAAGGGTTATTACTGTCGGTATGCTCTATGTGGCATCAATAGCAAGGTAATGAAGGCAATGAGGTTTTGGTAAGAAGTCCACCGGTGTCAGCAGGCATCGACGTCGTCGTAGACGACGTCTATGCTCGCTGGCGTTGGTGGTGCTTCTGTTGGTTGATTAAGTATGTTACATGATGGAAGCCTCCAGTGTAAGTAAATGCTGCAGATCTGATCACATGACTAATCATGTGATCATGCAGCAATATATACCAACAATTACCAAGCTGCGGAATAATTATTCTTTGTAAGCTTATCGATTATAAACCGAACAGAGTTTATGAAATAGTTTAAGTTAACTTATATTCTGATCGAAAATTACCCTGATAAAACATTCCCCTTTGAATCCCCTTTTACACAATTACTAAGTACTAAATTCTCCCTGGTATTCAGATTTCCAATCTGATAATTCATCAAGCTCTCCGTGACCTAAGCGATCCGCATATTAACGCAACAGTCCACTAAGTGCATGTCGTTGGAGCCACAGTGGTGGTCACCACACTTCTCAAATCCACACTCGACTTGAGGACTGTAACTGTTACGGTGCTGGGCTCAATGTCTGTCGAGGTGGAAGTGCCAGAGGTGATAGTAGCATCTGCGTCGGTTCTGCTTTCGTTAGTACGAGTACTTGATTCGCTGCAAAATGAAGTACTTACAATGTGGATGAAGGCACAGGGCCAACAGTGACAGTTACGAGCGAGGTAGCATCAGTTGTAACAGTGACAGGCGACGCACCTCCAGAGCTGTAAGTGAAATCTGGGGGGCCATAAGAAACCAGCACTAAGCCTCGCGCCACAGCTGGGGCCGGGGCCGGTGCGGTGGCAACACACGCGCAAGCAGAAGACACACGAGATGCGACACCGGAGCACTGGGAGGCATAGGTTGGGGTTGCCAGGCCAGATGTCTTGGTGTACCTGCTGCAGAAGGATACGGCCTCAGCGGATTTTCCAAGGAGCGCGCGGAGGCAGTTGTCTCGGTTGCAGGATAACAAGGTCGATGCGGGCTTGCTTGGGCAGGTGCCGGTGACGGTGACGGTGTTCTTAACTCCAGATAGTGTGCTCAATGAGGTCTGAGTGGAAATAACGGTTGTTTGGAATACCGTCACGGTCAACGTTTGTGGAATAGTGACCGTCGCAGAGGGCAACAGTTCCGAAATGCCGCTGGTGATCGTTGTGGTAGTGGTGCTTATAGTGACGGTGCTTGTTGGCTGCACCATAGAAAAAGAGACAGCACCGAGGTAAGTCAGAGAGTCGTCAGTCGGCGTTGCTCTGAAGGCCACGGTGTTGCCGTCCGCGTCGACTGAGGTTGTCGAGCTGTACTGCGAAAATTCCACCGTAAACTGACCGGGCAGTATAGATCGGCCAAGGATAGGACAGTCTATAGACTGGCTGGGGACGCCTATAGTCATTGGTGAGCAGGTAGCCGTCGTCGGTGTCGGCCCTGCTGTTTGGACCAAGTACGGTGTATACTCGCCGTAGCGAGGGATGCCGTTTGTGGGGGGGAATCCGACAGTTGCATCGACACCGAAGTTATGCCCGTTGCTCTCCGCGTAGGCAAAAGATACTGCCGGCGTCACCCCAAACTGGGCTGAACCGGGGAGCTGCTGAGAAGAGAAGTCGATACCCATGATTGCGAGATTCAGTTGGTGGTTTAGAAATGGCAGTGATAAAATGAAGATGAATTGCAAAGGGATGGTTCGGAATATATGTGAGGATCTGGATGAGTTCTGGCTCTTCAGTATGTGCGCGAACACACACACATATATATATGCATTGCTTGATTTCTCCAGTCTCATGGCTGAGGCCCATTAAAACGCCACTTTTTGCTAGCTATTGCCATGGCCCTATGTCAATGGCATGCTAGGCTAGTAGACAATAGTCCCCGGATTTTCCACGAGTTCGGATAATGAAAACCTTAATATAGACTGCCAACACCACTAGGTAGGCTTGGGAGTCTTGGCAGGTACAAAGAAGAGTTTAGAAGACGCTTAGTGCTATGGCTAGTAATAGTCCCGTCTCTATTTGTCCACGTGTGGACTAATTTACCAATATTTGCATGAGCGACGGTCAACTCCCCGACAGAAGAATATTCATACAGTGTATCCCACAGTTCTCGCACGCCTTTTTCAAAACTACTGTATCTTCAACTTTCTTCTCTCCCTTATCCAAGTCCAAACAACACAACATGAGTGCTAGCGTGAGATTCGATGAAGAGGCTGGCGAAGCTCTTCTGAAAGACAAAAGCGACAACGTATTGTTTGTAAAGCGCAAAACACGCCACAGTTATGAAATAGTCTTGCCTTGGGCACTGGCCAGCTTTTTCTTCTGTACAACTCTATTTTTTGCCTGGAAGAGCAGCGTCACAGTCTCAGGGCAACATAGTACTTACGCTGCACTCGGTAGCTACGAGGAAGGCTTTGCGACAGATTTTGGTATTATTCCCTTGTATCTATTTGAGTTCCTCGTTGACCGAGTGCAAGTTTCCATACTTCCTAAAGTCCCCATCAATGTCGTGCAAAAGAAATTTACAAACGATCTCCTCTACAACACCACGTCGGGGAAGTTTTACAACCAGCCGCTCAGCTTAAATGAGACCAAATACATAGGAGAATCAGACTCAGCCGTCGACGATGCGTGGGAACGCCTTCTGCATGCCCAATATGTTGCCATGGACCCCGAGGAAGCCAAGCAGATTCCCGAATCACATATCAGTCCCCTCTGGTACGATGGCGAGCACGAGTTTTTTGAACTCAGCGTCTTTCACAATCTCCACTGTCTGAACGAGATCCGTATGAGTCTGGCAGGGAACAGCCACGACAATAACAGGGACACACTGCATGAAGGTAATGTACATCTCGACCATTGCGTGGATCAGATCCGGCAAGCGCTTATGTGCCATGCGGATCTGACCCCCGTGCCTATGCACGCAGTGGCTGGTGCCCCAGATCATTTGGCGCTGGGGAATGGAGAAATGCACACTTGTCGTGACTTTGACGCGATCTGGGCTTGGGTTGAGGAACGTGGGAAGAAGCAGAGAGCGCTAGGGGATTGATTGTGCGCAAGAATAATCTACTAGCCTTCAATTCTCAAATCATATTCTTGCTGACGGATTTTTGCGAGTGATTATATACTTGGAGCTGTTTATGATAAACGTGACTTTAACAACTTGTATCTGGGCAATAAAAACCATTCTGTTCAGGCAATATCATGGAAAAATAGAAACATGTGATTCATTTTCTCCGTGATCTAAGCCACCACAAAAGTCTTCAGTTATCCAAACCGTAGCGCCAGAAAATGCCAACGCAAATCTAGACCCTGAGTTTTCATCTCCCAAAATCAGGTCATTGGATGGCTCATGATTGGACTGAGCTTGAGAGGCAGCGCCCAAAATAAATGCCTCTAAGGTTAAGCTTGAATGCACGGATCCTCAGAACAGAGCACTAATTAGGGATTCGCCTCCGCAAACCCCACGAGGCTAGAGCCAATGCTTAGCTTGATTATTCTTCAGCATTTTCATGTCGCGTCGATAGCGTCGTGAGCGGCTCGAGCCCTCTTTCGGCTAATCCTTCTTCTTCAGGTCATAAACAACTGCCCTTAGGACTTCAGATTATGGAAGTTTCTTGGTGTATCATCAACGCCCTTGAAAATAGTGTTTTGAATGATGAGAACGCTTTGGAAACTTAGGAAGCAAAAGACTTTTGAAATCTACCAAAGAGATCACACAGGACTTCGCATCGTGAAGATATCAGCAGCTTGCAAGCCATCACGGCGAGCATTGACTAGATGGAGTTATAGCAGACGAATCATATTGGGAAGGATGAAAGACAAAGCTCTTGCTATTCACAATCCTGACGTATATTACCTTGGAGTCAGTGCGTTCTATGTGTAGCAGTCGCAATAATCACAGTCTTTAGCTATGCGTTTCCAGCTGAACCATCCAAAATGCCCGAAGGCTCGGCGGATCACACAGGACTCTTCAGCACAGATTTAGGTGTGCTGGCATGATAGACTTCTATCTCCACAGTCTAGTTATTGGTTCGATATTTACTGGGACTTCAACCCGGCTAGGCACATGGTCGAAAGAAACAAGACAATAGAACATGGCATGTTGTTGTCTATCATTTTTCGGACATATTCAACAGCGAAAATAGCATGCGCTAGTGTGGAACAAGTGTGGTGGTTTCTACCTTGTAGTTGACCATTTCAATCTAAGTACTGAAAGGCTTTATATTCGAAGGTCTTTGGTTGCTGTATTTAATTGGTTGCATTAGTATTGGCTGCCTTCACTCCCAGAGCTGCCAAGATCTTCTCTGTGGACGTGACAGCACCAAATATGCCTCCTTCACTCTTTACCATCTCAATAGCGCCTTTATGCAACTCAGGCTCCGCTGCAGCCGTAGCATCTTCGACCACAACACAATCACTGTGAAGTTGTCAGAACTAGCGGTCAAATAGGAAAATAGACCAGGAAGACCAAAAGCATCACTTGACTCACAAATTATTATCATTGGCGTCACGCATTGTACTTGCGACGCACACATCAGTAGTCACCCCACACAGAATCAAGTTCTTGATGCCCTTGATACTCAGCAATAGCTTAAAGTCGGTGTGTTGGAAAGCGCTTCTTCCAGGCTTGTCGATAATGTTCTCATTTTCCAGGGGAGTTAGCTCTGGAATGATATCATGGCCAGCCTCGCCGCGGACGAGAAGCCGGCCAAGTGGTCCAGGATCTCCGATGCCGAGACCAGAAGCATTGTTTCGGCTTCGCGCCGCTTCACGTGAGGAGAGTGTAGATAGGTCAGGACGGTGGCCTTCACGGGTGTGGTAGATTGTGAATCCTTTCTCGCGAAAGACCGCAAGAAGATTCTGGAGGCGAGGGATAATCTCTCTCGATGCGCTTATGTCGTATCCTTGATATCCCATGTAACCCTCTGGTGAACAGACTACCCGGATTAGCAGTTGGTCATTGCGAAGTGAAGGACTTGGCTGGTGCACCGAAGTCACTATAAAAAGAATTGTCACGGTGCGGCTGAATGTGTCGTACCGGGGTGGTTTATTCAGTCAATTGATGCGAAGGTCTTGGACAAGAATGTGGCCAAGCTACACACTAGGAACTCGTGTCGGAAGCACTCACAGTCTTTCTGCATATCAATTATGACCAATGCAGTAGATTCCGGGCCAAAGGATCCATCATGAGGCCAATTATATGGCGACGCTTCAATACTTCTTTCCATTTAGGTAGCAACGCGGTGTTATCAGAGGTGGTCTGATATGGATCCCGTTCGCAAGAGATTAGACCTAGCTCGAGGACTTTCTTGGCGGGCTTAGTCAGGCCTCGTGTGAGGAAGGATCAGGGTCAGCAACACTAAGAGTATTCCGTATTGGACTGTTTTATTGCAGCATATAATAATGATTCTGGATAACCTTTGCGACGGTGCTGTTGAGTGAGGAATGGACACTTCCTTGCGCTAGCGGCTAAACCAGACTCCCCACAGTCTACGCCAGCTATCTTCCTCCCACCTTTGAGATTGAGATCGGAATGTCGGGGTTCTAAACTTTCTGATTGTTTTTCTAATAGTTAGCTTTGAAATGATAAAGCTTATCGGCCCGTGACCTCCATTCTGCCTTGAATTTATGGCATAGGAGTCAAGCCGGAATATGACAACACGGCCCGTCGGGGTTGAAGGGGGGGGGGTGAATAGCGAGGAGAGGACAGTTGATATATAACCACCAAAGGAACTGTCGCTGATTACGGCATCTTGAGACATAACTTCTAATACATATATGATGATAAAATCGACTACAGTGACATTCAAAACGGCAGGAAGCGTATGAGATTTGCGAGAATCTCATTCATAATCTCATTCATGATCTTATTCATAATTTTATTCATAATTTCATCTATACTCTCAACCATCAGTATAAGGATATACGGATGTATAAGTCAAGCGAAGCTGTCTACAGATCCCGACCCAGATTTAGTAGCCAAAACAAAACAATGGGCCGGGCAGATGATAGCAGAGTGCGGGTCGGGCGACACGAAGAGTGATGTCGGGGCGTCCTCACATCCAATTCATGGTCCTTGCTCGCTAGAGCGGCCGTCACGAAGCACAACCCTGAGGAACAATAGGATTTGGCAGGAATAGTCTGAAGGATACGTAAGAAATCGTGATTATCGGGGCAATCTCGCAGCACCGTTGGTGGTGATACATAGTACGTAAGTGACTTAGGTATGCCGAAGGAACTCTCCCACGGCGGACGTCCACAGCACGATAAGGAGAGGGACTAATGCAGCAAGGCCTGCCCGATCTCCCGCCGTACCATGTCCTTCGACGTCAACATTTGCGCTGCTTGGACCCCAGCCGCCTTCGCGGGGGACTGACCTATCAAAACGAGCCATTGGCTGTCTTTTCGACGGCAAACTCACCTCGAGGTCGAGTCAAGCCAAGTCCAGTCTGGTAATGAAGTACCGGGCATGGCTTATCTCTCTTGCAGATGCCCGATAAGGGGGGAGAAAGCATGCAGCCTTTCTGCTGGTCGGAGCAGCGCGCGCGCGGTATATGATTCTCAGACTCCCTGCTCGGCATGCAGGATTTTCTGCTTGCAGAGGTCTCACTGTTGACGGTTCAACATTGCAAGCGCTCATTTAATCACTTTGACGATGGCTGAGCACGACGGGAAAGTCTTCTCGGGCCATGTTGCCGAGGACAATACGCTGGCCAATCTGGGCTATGAGCCTGGTAGGTCTTTTGCCTTTGCCGCGGTGCGCTTTTGCAGCCAAGGCATTTCTTGCGAGCTGTAACGCTGACAAGTATGAATTGCAGAGCTCAAGCGCGAATTTGGCCTGGTTGGCATGCTGGGGTTCTCCTTCTCCATCGTTACTTGGTGCGCCCGCCCACGGTGCGATGCAATTGCTAGAATGGAAAGGCTAATGCGGAATATAGCTGGAGCGCCTTGGGAGGTGTGTTAGTGACAGGAGTCAATGCTGGAGGACCACCGGTCATGATCTGGGGGTGGATTGGTATTAGCTGTGTCTCGCTCTGCGTCGCATACTCTATGGCTGAGATGTGCTCCGAATATCCTGTCGCGGGTGGTCAATACTCGTGGGTGTACATATTGTCACCCAAGAGCATTCGCAGACAATTCTCGTATATCACAGGATGGTTCATGATTATCGGTACGTTGCCTGCATGAGCACGCACTTGAGGCAGGACAACGACTTATATTGAGCACAGGTATTCTGGCAATGGGCGCGACGAATAGCTTCATTTGCGCAAACTTCATACTTGGGCAGGCAAATTTGGTAAACCCATCCTACACCATTGAGCGATGGCATACGGTCCTCGTTGCGTATACGGTTACTTTGGTTGCTGCCTTCATCAACATGTGGGGAGCCAGACTGTTGGACAAGATTTCCAAGGGCGCTCTGATTTTCAACGTTGTGTCCTTTATTGTGACCATCGTTACAATCCTTGCGTGTAACACGAACAAATCCTCGGCCTCCTTTGTCTTCAGAGATTTCCAGAACTTCACCGGATTTGGTACCTCAATGGCAGGTATCATTGGCATCTTACAACCAGCTTTTGGGATGTGTTGTTATGATGCTCCAGGTATGCCAAAGAAAGCACTTGCATTTTTCTCATCTGACTCATTCCAGCACACATGACGGAGGAAATTAAAGATGCCAGTAAGCAGGCACCTCGTGCGATGGTTATGTCGGTCTGGATGGGTGCAGTGACCGGCTTCATCTTCCTTGTCGCCGTGTGTTTTTGCATCGGAGATATCACCCAAGTCGCTGATACGCCCACTCTGGTCCCCTTGATTCAGATCTATTTCAACTCCACCCAAAGCAATGCGGCCTCGTGCGTGCTTGCATCTCTGATTGTCGTTATCGACATTGGATGTGCCAACGCACTTCTTGCAGAAGGAGCTCGCTCACTGTACGCTTTTGCTCGTGATAACGGACTTCCGTTCTCAAAATTCATCAGCAAGGTCGAGTCGAAGCACCAGGTTCCAGTCGTAGCCATTCTGCTGGGAACAGTCGTCCAGATGGCCTTCAATAGTATCTATTTTGGGACTGTGACTGGCTTCAACACGGTCATTGCTATCGCAACCGAGGGCTTCTATCTCTCATATGCCATGCCACTGCTGGTACGCCTGATATCGTACTTCAGCGGCACACATAAACAGCTTTCTGGACCATGGGCCATGAAACCCTTGGTTTCAGTCGTGGTGAACCTTGTGGGGGCTTCTTACTTGCTTTTTGCTTGCATCACCTTCAACTTTCCATCGACCTACCCGGTCACTCCGGACAACATGAACTACACCTCAGCGGCCATTGGCGTCATCATGTTTATTGCAGCCATCACCTGGTTCACAACTGCTCACAAGCGATTTTCTGGTCCTCAGGTGGACGGTGTCGTAGATATGATTGTTGCGCAGCCAATGCGAGGAAACGATTCAGATGGCGAGGTGGTTGGCAAAGAAACGATTAACAAATCGTCAGGACAATAGTGAGTTTATATAGTCAGCGCGGAAATAAAAGAATGATTCCATCCGAGTAAAAATGATAAGCTTCAAGGATGCAAGGGAGATCTTCGTGAGGCTGTTGTTTTGTTCCTTCTTCACGCCCTGAATTGCCGGCCGGCCACATGGTTGCTCTGGATGTAGCGTTCACGATGCTCGTAGCAACGGAGAATCCCACAATATAGGCGCGAAATAATCGTATTCGATAGGCTTTGTCGATAAAGGATGGCGACGTGTTCATGAAAGTGCCAGGAAGCGTAGACTAGATTAATGGAGCTTACAGCATGGCATGGCTCCTCATCTAGCGCCGACACGAAAAATGACGCTTGAGGGGTTGCGTTGCTGGACCAGCCGCAATGCTGCAGGGGTACCGAAGTCTCAATCACGTTCAGGAGAAGCATCGACTTGGACAACATCAGCAATCAGCAGCGACAACCGGCGACAAACCAGCGATATCTACGACAACCACGGACAGAGATTTCTACGACGACCCACCGGAACATTCACGACCTGAAAGGACATTACGGCAGCTTTTACGACCCATTTTGCATCCTTCATCGACGTCAACACCGCAAACGGCCTCCCCAAATAACACGACGACCCGCCACTCTTTACTCGCGATCGAGCCCTACGCTCTCCTCCGCAGAACACTCGAGAGCGTACCTGGCGTTACATCTCAGTTCTTCAGGCGCGTACATGAGTATCTGGATCTATACCACCTGAACGCGAAACCTCACTGCAGGACGGGGTGGTTGTAAACAGAAGAAGCAAGCAGGGTGTAAACAACAGCATCGCATAGCCATTCATGGCTGAACCACCGTCGTCACCACCATCGGATTTGTCCACCCCGGCACAACAGCTTGAGTACTACAAGGCACAATATGAACAGCTTGAGCATGAGCTTGCCGAGTTCCAGGAATCAAGCAAGGAGCTAGAGCACGAGCTCGAGAAGGATGTTGAACAGGCAGAGCAGAGAGAGCGGTCGCTGAAGGAGAAGGTGGAGAGTCTGAGATTTGAGGTGGATGAATGGAAGGTATGCGCGATGCTTCTGAGTATCCCTAGTTCTACTGGGGAGGGTTGAGGGGCGTTGTTGCTGACTCTTATCTTGCAGACCAAGTACAAACAGGCAAAGGCAGAAGCAAACTCGGCGCAGAATACCTTGCAGAAGGAGATCACAACTCTGCGAGATACGAACCGTACCTTGCAACTGCACCTTCGCGACATCGAGGTTGCGAACGATGACTTTGAACGGCAAGCGCGGAACACTTCGTCGTCTCTCGAGGATATGGAGTCGAAATTCAACGTCGCGATCGAGCGTGCCGTTATGATGGAGGAGGAGATCAAGATCGGGGAGGAAGAGCGGGAGCAACTGCGCATTGAAACACAGCGGCTGCGCGATGAGCTGTCCGACTTAAAGATCGAGGCCGAGATCATGCAGGACAAGTTGCGGAAGCGCCAGCTCTCCTCGCTCGATACAGATCTTACTGTATCTGGTTCACCATTATACCAAGGATCTCCGGTCTCTACGGCTTCTTCACCTATGATAACAACTCCTCCCGACACCAAGTCCGTCTCCACAGCAGATACCGTCTCCGATACTCCAACACCACCTTCCCCACCCATGTCCGACGCACCAGCACCTGCAAGATCCGCAGGTCTCAAGACCCCATCCAAACCACCAACGAAGCATAGGCCGCCACCCAGCACCCACAGCACAACCCCAAAACCAAGAGCGACAAGAGCTCTTTCTACAAACTTCCGTTCATCTCAAGGCACTGCGAACTTTCGAGCATCTCAAGGCCCTCCTTCCGTACCCGTCCGAAGCACAGCAGCTTCGAGAGGCCGCAATGCCACACCTGCCCTTATTAGAAATGCCAAAGCCAAGGCCCCAGCTACTCGAGGAGTACCGAACTCCACCTCACTCACTCATATCCGTACCCTTACTGCACAGATGGCGCGTCTTGAACAGAGAGTCCACTCTGCGCGATCGAAACTTCCAGCACCGGTACACACTCCGCCAAGGGCGTCTCCCCGAACCGCATCCGCTATGGGCCACAATTATATGCCACCAAGTGTCACCATAAGAAGTAGAAAGAGGACTCATGGCAGTACTACAAGCTCAGCATCACTAGCGGGTGAGGACCAAGATACACCTTCTACGAAGCACGTCCCAAGGCTATCTACATCCGGGATTAGCAGGCTTTCTTTCGGCCCTCTGCCAACACGGGACAATGACAGTCGACCAAGCAGCCGTGCGAGTACGACAAACTACTCGCGCCCTGAGAGACCGGCCAGTCGGACGGCAATGGAACGGCCAGGCAGTCGCGCCTCACTGTCTGGCGCAAGGACTCCGCTCGGACATTACTCTCAGTCGTCTATCGCCGAATCACGAAGGCCACGGTCTAGTATTGGGGGTAGCTTCGCAGCGTCGCATGGCCACGGACACTCTTATTCGCAGAGCATCTCTAACCTCGACCTGGATGAGCTTCGCGATGACGCTGAAGCGCCCACTCCGAGCCGCCGCAGCACCTTCAGCAAAAGTGATTTTGAGGGAGCTAACAGTGCGATTCCCTTACCCGCCGGCCGGCGAAGGAGTGGACCGATCACCATGACGCCTACGGCTCGCCGAGCTAGCAGCGCAGCGGCCCTGCGCGACGTTCAGGAGAACGAGGTGGCTATGAAACAACCAGTTCGAACTCGAAAGCTCACGGATGTGGGCGAAACATATTGATTTCCTTTGTTCATGATTTTTTGTACGCAGCAGTTAGCAATTCTGAGGTCGATTCAGCGTGCATTGTAACGGGGGCTTTTGGCGTTTAGACCTGGCTTACTATGGCGCGGCCGGCTGTTCATTCCTTGCAAGATGGAGGCCTTACGAGGTGAGGCATGCTATGAGCATAGACTTGTAGTTACATATGTCACGACGATTAATACATCATCAGCCACAATGGAAACCTCGTTGTGGACAAGCTGGAGGGCGCCTGGGTGACTTGTGGCGGGCGGTGACTTGCTCCCGCGGCTACTGAATAATACTGAAGGAATGTATTTTGGTCCCGGTAAGCATGCAAGCCTTCTGACGGCCAGGGATGCGCTGAACCCGGGAATTCGGTTGAGCTGCAGCTCGTCGCAAGAGCAGTCCCGACAGCAATCACTGCCTCGTATCCGTCTGGACAATCTGAACCCATCTGCTCGCATGGGCGCTGCCTCATACTTTATCTACCTGGTCTCAAAGATGACAATCGGATGAAAAGGGAAACAGAAACAAATGCCTTGGCAGCCAGCCGTGGATCCAACCCCTACCTTGATTTTGGGCTTCATCAACAAAAAAATTCTGAACAACCCGGGCGGCCAGGGTCCCGCTTTGCATCTATTATTTCCCTACAGCCCCACGAGGCGAAACGAGAGAGCGACAAACCGAAGGGAACAGAACAGAAGACGGGCACGAAAGCCGAGAAAGGACAGGGATCTCGGGGGTCCTCCCCCCAGGCACGTGACGGCGCATGGAGAAGTTATGTCAACAAAACTCTAACGAGGGTTTCCCGTGCCGCAGCCAATGACGATGGGGTTGACGGGATGATGGGTGGTCACTTCGCATGATTCAAGTTGGGAAGACGCGCGAACAAGACGTCGGGGAATTGGGAGAGGGAAGAAACGGGTAGGCGCAAGGGCAGGAGTCAGTGTTGACAGGTAGAGGGCCCCTTCGAGGGTTTCATATGTAGCTTGGGTATGTGTGTTGGAGTAGCAAAACAATGATGCGGATGGGGGTTGACGCACTGGATCTCTCTTGCGGCGGGAAGAGCCAGACGAGGGAAAGGCAATCCCCCACGCTTGCGACAAGGCTGGACGTGGTTGGTTGGCTCGTTGGTGGATGGATGAATAAATTGACCGAATGCTCTCAATGAAATCAGAAAGTGCCCGAATCATCCTGCCCACCGAATGGAAAATCCCCGGAATTCCGGACGCTGACAAGGTCCGCCAGGCAGGTCCGGCAGGAAAGTAAAAGGAGAGGCCTTCGGAATTTGCAGCGCACGCCTCGGCGGTTTGGTTGACTGTTGGCTGAACTCTGGGACGGCGGAGGGCGTGTGTTGATGACGATCGGGGCTCCCTGCTCCTGTTGGCGGGTCGTGCATCTGAATGTTGGGGATGGGACGTTTAGGCGTTGGTCTGGTCTTGTCCGGTGGCCCTTCAGGGCTTGCTTGCGCAAGGCCAACGCCCGCGCTGAGGCGTCCCGGATCGGGGTTGCTAGGATCTTGGGGCCGCGCCAACCCTTCAACATGTTGTGCTGAGCGCTGTCCGAGAGTTGCAGTTGAGCGTCGTCGTCGGGTCGAAGGGAGGGACAGCACAGTGAGTGGGATCGGCAGACGAGATATGTGCGGATCGGAATGGAAGGTTGGATGGATGGATGGATAGAGGGAGGGAGGCGCTGGTGGGATCGGTTCCTACATATGTGTCTTTTGGCTAGTTGATGACTTGCACGATGCGGTGCATTTATTGTATGTATTGGTACTGGTAAATATAGTATAGGACCGCAGGTCGAAGGGCCTGATCTGACCACACCACACACTGGACGGACTCTGAGCGCTGACGGGCTGACGGACGAGCTGACGGAGCTCTCTTGTCAGTGTGCATCTGTTGCGTGCGGACTCCCTCTGCCTCTCTCTCTCTCACGCCCTCAATCCCGATGCCCGATAAGCCACCATCCCGGTTGGCCAACTTTGTCGAGGCGATCTTCATCCTCGCGCATTTGACCTGCGTCCCGCCTTGCCGCATGGGGAATGCGAAGCGAGCGTTGGGAGCATTTTCGGTGGGCGCGCGGTTTGGCGTTGAGAGTCTTGCGAAGAGAAGGCGGAGAGACAGCGAGAGACAGGCACCCAGAGCTCCGACTGAGCGCCCGAATGGAGCAGCTCCCATGCACCGCAGAGTTGAGAGGGACAAGGCCCTACCCATTCCCGCGAGGCCCCATTCTTTGCCGTGCTGCCATTGGCTGCGGCCCCCGTGGTGGTGCTGGTGCTGGTGCTACACCCTAATATCATTGAGCTGGAAAGCACGACTCCTGCCTGTGCAACTGAGCTGCTGCTGCTGCTGCTGCTACTGCATTGACTTTTTGACTTGTACAAAACATTACCACTCGCCCTCCCCCCGTCCCCCTCCTGCCTGCTCCTGATCTCACCTTACTTCCTCTCTATTTTGGACACCACCTCGACTGCCTCTCCCTTCCTCAGACCCGCTCTGTCTATCCTACTTAATACGCCCTACCACGCGCGCTGAACTTCCTTCTTCTCCTTGCTTTCTTCTCCTGTCGTTCTGGGAAATAGACACCATCACATCGCCGCATTTGATACCCGCAGCAACGCTCTGCCCTCTTTGGTCTGTCCTTCGCCCGGAAGCCAAAGCCCCGCCAGAGTTTCTAGCTTGCGTCCTTGTACCCTTCTCAACGTCTCCTCGTTGAAATCCCAGATTTTAGCATTTAGTTGAGTTTTCCTCAGCTTGCTGATCTCTGCTGCATCCGAGCTTCTGCCACATCAGCGCTTTCTCCCAACCCTGGCGACGACATCTTCATAGCTCGTCCTCCAACGAGCCACGGTTCTGCACGAGCACCATGACGGAAGTTGAGGTAAATGGAAATGGCGTGAAGCCGCACACCAATGGCACTGTGCCCAAGGTGAAGGAGATGGAATCGTATGCTACGCGGCACAATCTCCCCGCTCACTTTATTGGTGGCAACAAGCTGGAAAATGCTGCCCCTGGCAAGGTGAAGGACTTTGTAGCCAGCCACGATGGTCACACCGTCATTACCAACGTAAGTGCAGCTGCAATCGCATGTGGTGCATCTCGTTGCACAAGCTAACCGCCAGCTTTAGGTGTTGATTGCCAACAACGGTATTGCTGCCGTGAAGGAAATCCGTTCCGTACGAAAATGGGCCTACGAAACGTTCGGCGACGAGCGAGCCATCCAATTCACCGTTATGGCCACACCGGAGGATTTGCAGGCCAACGCCGACTACATTAGAATGGCAGATCAATATGTTGAGGTCCCGGGAGGAACCAACAACAACAACTACGCCAACGTCGAGTTGATTGTGGATGTCGCGGAGCGCATGAACGTACACGCAGTTTGGGCTGGATGGTAGGAAATCTAAGAGAAATGGGAAGATAGAAACATGCTAACCATCACTAGGGGACATGCATCCGAAAACCCCATGTTGCCAGAGTCATTGGCAGCATCACCTAAAAAGATTGTCTTTATTGGTCCCCCCGGCTCGGCCATGCGATCTCTGGGAGACAAGATTTCCTCTACGATTGTTGCACAACACGCAAACGTTCCTTGCATTCCGTGGTCAGGTACTGGAGTCGACCAGGTGCGGACTGGTGAAGACGGTATTGTGACGGTCGATGATGATGTATATATGAAAGGTTGTGTACAATCGTGGGAGGAGGGTCTCAAAGCTGCGCACGAGATTGGCTTCCCAGTAATGATCAAGGCTTCTGAGGGTGGTGGTGGTAAGGGTATCCGAAAGGCTGAGTCGGAGGAAGGCTTCGAAGCTCTTTACAAAGCTGCGGCCAGCGAAATCCCCGGATCTCCCATCTTTATCATGAAGCTTGCAGGCAATGCCCGGCATTTGGAGGTGCAGTTGCTGGCCGATGAGTACGGAAACAACATTTCCCTTTTCGGCAGAGATTGTTCCGTCCAACGAAGACATCAAAAGATTATTGAGGAGGCTCCTGTCACCATTGCAAAGCAACCTACCTTCCAAGCAATGGAGAAGGCCGCCGTGCGCTTGGGTCGTCTCGTGGGTTATGTCTCGGCTGGTACCGTCGAATACCTGTACTCCCACGCAGATGACAAGTTCTACTTCTTGGAGTTGAACCCCAGATTGCAAGTCGAGCATCCAACCACTGAGATGGTCAGTGGTGTCAACCTGCCAGCTGCTCAATTGCAGATTGCTATGGGTCTCCCACTCCACCGCATTCGCGACATCCGACTTCTGTACGGAGCCGACCCCTCAACCTCCAGTGAGATCGACTTCGATTTCTCCAAGGAAAACAGCTCCCAAACTCAGCGCCGACCACAGCCTAAGGGCCACACCACTGCTTGCCGTATCACGTCCGAAGATCCTGGAGAGGGTTTCAAGCCTTCCAGTGGTACTATGCACGAGTTGAACTTCAGGAGTAGTTCAAACGTCTGGGGTTACTTCTCGGTTGGTACTCAGGGAGGAATCCACAGTTTCTCTGACAGTCAATTTGGTCATATCTTTGCCTATGGCGAGAATCGTTCGGCGTCCCGAAAGCACATGGTTGTCGCACTGAAGGAGTTGAGTATCCGTGGTGACTTTCGAACGACCATCGAGTACTTGATCAAGCTTCTCGAGACCCCTGCCTTCGAAGGCAACACCATCACCACCGGATGGTTGGACGAGCTTATCACCAACAAACTGACCGCTGAGCGACCAGACCCAATGCTCGCCGTTGTCTGTGGTGCTGTCTGCAAAGCCCACATCGCTAGCGAAGCTTGCATCTCCGAGTACCGAACAAGTCTGGAAAAGGGTCAAGTCCCTCCCAAGGACATCCTCAAGACCGTTTTCCCAATCGATTTCATCTACGATGGGCATCGTTACAAGTTCACAGCCACCAGATCCAGCATGGATAGCTACCACCTGTTCATTAATGGATCGAAGTGCTCTGTTGGTGTCCGAGCTCTTAGTGACGGTGGATTGCTTGTCCTGCTTAGTGGACGAAGTCACAATGTCTACTGGAAGGAAGAGGTTGGCGCTACCCGCTTGAGTGTCGACAGCAAGACCTGCCTTCTCGAGCAAGAGAACGACCCAACTCAATTGCGAACACCCAGTCCTGGAAAGCTTGTCAAGTTCACGGTTGAGAACGGAGAGCATATCAAGGCTGGCCAGGCATTCGCTGAAGTCGAAGTCATGAAGATGTACATGCCTCTTCTCGCTGCGGAGGATGGTATTGTTCAACTTATTAAGCAACCAGGAGCTACACTGGAGGCTGGAGATATCCTCGGTATACTTTCTTTGGATGATCCTTCTAGAGTTAAGCACGCCCAGCCCTTCCTGGGTCAGCTTCCAGATCTTGGACCGCCTCAAGTCGTTGGAACAAAGCCTGCTCAACGTTTTGTGCTCCTCCACAACATCTTGGTAAACATTCTTGGAGGCTTTGACAACTCAGTCATCATGGCGTCTACCATGAAGGAGATCATCGAAGTGCTTCGTGACCCTGAACTCCCATATGGCGAGTGGAATGCTCAATTCTCTGCCCTCCACGCAAGAATGCCCCAAAAGCTTGATGCTCAATTCACTCAGATCGTCGAACGTGCCAAGGCCCGAAAGGGTGAGTTCCCTGCAAAGGCTCTCTCGAAAGCACTTGCCAAATTCTTGGACGAAAATGTTGCACCAAGTGATGTGTCTCTTCTGAAGGCTGCTCTCACACCTTTGTCCGAGGTCCTTGATCGTTATGCCGACGGCCAGAAAGTCCACGAGTTCAATGTGTTCTGCAACCTACTTGAGCAATATGCCGAGGTCGAGCGCTTGTTCTCTGGTCGCAGTAACCGAGACGAGGAAGTTATCTTGAAGCTCAGAGATGAAAATAAGGACGACATCATGGCCGTCATTGGCAAGGTACTTTCTCACAGCAGAATCGGAGCGAAGAACAACTTGGTTCTCGCCATCCTGGAGGAGTACCGACCAAACAAGCCCAACGTTGGCAATATCGCCAAGTACTTCCGCCCAGCTCTGCGCAAGCTGACCGAGCTGGAGTCTCGCCAGACTGCCAAGGTTTCCTTGAAGGCCCGTGAGGTTCTCATTCAATGTGCCTTGCCATCGCTGGAAGAACGTGCTGCTCAGATGGAACACATCCTGCGATCTTCAGTTGTCGAGTCAAGATATGGTGAAACTGGCTGGGAGCACCGAGAACCAGATATTGAGGTTCTCAAGGAAGTCGTGGACTCCAAGTATACCGTCTTCGATGTCCTGCCAACCTTCTTCGGCCACCAAGATCCTTGGGTTTCTCTTGCTGCACTCGAAGTCTACATTCGTCGTGCATACAGAGCTTACTCGCTCAAGCAAATCGAGTACCACAATGAGACTGCTGAGCCGCCATTCATCGTCTCTTGGGATTTCGTCCTCCGCAAGGTCGGTGCCTCCGAATTTGGCATGCCTGTTCAATCATCTGCTCCATCCACACCAGCAACCCCATCCTCCGAAAGTGGAAACCCATTCAAGCGTGTCAGCTCTATCAGTGACATGACCTACTTGGCTGGACAGAATGACAACGAGCCTACCAGAAAGGGTGTTATTGTCCCCGTCCAATACCTGGATGAGGCTGAGGAATACCTCATGCGTGCTCTCGAAGTCTTCCCTCTTGCTGGAAACAAAAAGAAGAAGAGCATTTCAAATGGTCTTATGCCAGACCTTGGAGGCAAGCGCAAGCCTGCACCAAAGTTGGAAAGCCCGGATGAGCTGACTGCTGTTGTCAACGTTGCTGTTCGCGATGCGGAGAGTATGGATGATAGCGACACTGTCGCTCGCATCCACGCCATCGTCAAGGATTACAAGGAGGAACTTCTCGCCCGCCGCATTCGCCGGTTGACATTCATCTGCGGTCATAGGGATGGTTCTTACCCTGGCTACTATACTTTCCGTGGTCCTGAGTACGAGGAAGACCAAAGTATTCGACACATCGAACCAGCTTTGGCTTTCCAACTTGAGCTTGGAAGGCTTTCCAAGTTCCGCATCAAGCCAGTCTTCACCGAGAACCGAAACATCCACATCTACGAGGCAATCGGAAAGGAAGTTGAGGGCGATAAGAGATACTTCGTTCGTGCTGTCGTCAGACCAGGTAGACTTCGTGATGAGATCCCAACGGCCGAGTACTTGATTTCTGAGTCTGACAGACTCATGACTGATATCCTTGACGCCCTTGAGATTGTTGGAAACAACAACTCCGATCTTAACCACATCTTCATCAACTTCTCTCCAGTCTTCCCTCTCGAGCCACATGAGGTCGAGGAAGCCCTTGGTGGCTTCTTGGAGCGCTTCGGACGCCGTCTTTGGAGACTTCGTGTAACCGGCGCTGAGATCCGCATCATCTGCACCGACCCTAGCACTGGCATGCCATACCCACTCCGTGTTGTCATCACCAACACTTCCGGATATGTCATCCAAGTTGAGATGTATGCTGAGCGCAAGTCTGAGAAGGGTGCCGAGTGGATTTTCCAGAGCATTGGTGGCACAACCAAGATTGGCTCCATGCATCTTCGACCCGTCTCCACTCCTTACCCAACCAAGGAATGGCTCCAACCAAAGCGATACAAGGCTCACATCATGGGTACTCAGTATGTCTACGACTTCCCCGAGCTTTTCCGACAAGCCATTCAAAACAGCTGGGTCAAGGCTGTTGGCAAGCATCCTTCCATGGCTGAGAAGCGTCCTCCAACTGGCGAGTGTATTGAGTACAGCGAGCTTGTTCTTGATGACCATGACAACCTTGCTGAAGTCATCCGAGAACCCGGTACCAACACACACGGTATGGTTGGATGGATTGTTACGGCTAAGACCCCAGAATACCCACGTGGTCGAAAGTTCATCATTATTGCCAACGACATTACTTTCAAGATTGGAAGTTTCGGTCCTAAGGAAGATCAATTCTTCTACAAGTGCACGGAGCTTGCCAGAAAGTTGGGCATTCCTCGTATCTACCTGTCCGCAAACTCTGGTGCTCGTATTGGTATGGCGGATGAGCTCATTCCTCATTTCAACGTCGCTTGGAATGACCCCGAGAGGCCAGAGGCTGGTTTCAAGTACCTTTACCTCACTCCCGAGGCCAAGGCTCGATTCGAAGATGGCAAGTCAAAGGATGTCATCACCGAGGAGGTCACTGAAGATGGCGAGACCCGACACCGCATCACAACCATTGTTGGTGCTGAAGACGGACTTGGTGTTGAGTGTTTGAAGGGCTCTGGTTTGATTGCTGGTGCAACTAGCAAGGCTTACGAAGATATCTTTACCATCACCTTGGTCACTTGCCGTTCAGTTGGTAAGTAATAATCCTCCTCATCCCGCATTCTGCTAACATGGAAACAGGTATTGGTGCTTACTTGGTTCGTCTTGGTCAACGTGCCATCCAAATTGAGGGACAGCCAATCATCTTGACTGGTGCCCCTGCTCTCAACAAGGTTCTTGGTCGTGAATTGTATACCTCCAACTTGCAACTTGGAGGTACTCAAATCATGTACAAGAACGGTGTTTCTCACATGACTGCCAACGACGACTTCGAGGGTGTTTCCAAGATTGTCGAGTGGATGGCATTCGTTCCAGACAAGAGAAACAACCCCTTGCCAATTGGACCAGCTGTCGACTCTTGGGACCGTGATGTTGTTTACACACCACCACCCAAGCAAGCCTATGATGTCAGATGGATGATTGGTGGTAAAGATGACGAGGAGGGTTACATGCCTGGTCTTTTCGATAAGGACTCTTTCATCGAGACCCTCGGTGGTTGGGCTAAGACTGTTGTCACCGGCCGTGCTCGTCTGGGTGGTATCCCAATGGGTGTCATCGCTGTTGAGACCCGATCTGTCGAGAACATCACCCCGGCTGATCCTGCCAACCCTGACTCCATGGAGCAGATTACACTTGAAGCCGGAGGTGTCTGGTACCCCAACTCAGCCTTCAAGACTGCTCAGGCCATTAAGGACTTCAACAACGGTGAGCAATTGCCATTGATGATCCTGGCCAACTGGAGAGGTTTCTCTGGTGGGCAGAAGGATATGTACAACGAGGTCTTGAAGTATGGATCCTACATTGTCGATGCTCTCGTCAAGTACGAGCAGCCAATCTTCGTGTACATTCCTCCTTTTGGAGAGTTGCGTGGTGGCTCTTGGGTAAGCTTCCTGGCTCTTTTATATTTGACTATTACTAACTACTGTAGGTCGTTGTTGATCCTACCATCAACCCTGAGTACATGGAGATGTATGCTGACGAGGACGCTCGTGGTGGTGTCCTTGAGCCAGAAGGTATTGTCAACATCAAGTACCGTCGCGAGAAGCAGCTTGAGACCATGGCACGCCTGGATCCTGAATACGGTGCCCTTCGCAAGCAAGCTGCAGACAAGGCCTTGACTCAGGAAGAGTTGAGCAGCATCAAGAACAAGATGACTGCACGCGAACAACAGTTGTTGCCAGTCTACATGCAAATCTCCTTGCAATTCGCCGATTTGCACGACAGAGCTGGTCGCATGAAGGCCAAGAATGTCATTCGTGAGGAGCTGAAGTGGAGAGAGGCCAGACGATTCTTCTACTGGAGAGTTCGTCGTCGTGTCAATGAGGAGTACATCCTCAAGAGAATGAGCACTGCTTCCAAGAGCGCTATGAACTCCCGAGCACGCAACTTGGAGACGCTTGCCGCCTGGACTGGCATCCCCAGCTTCGCTACTGCTGATCACGAGGTCGCCACCTGGTATGAGGAGAACCGAAAGAGTGTTCACGAGAAGATTGAGGCACTGAAGGCCGATGGCATTGCCTACGACGTTGCGTCATTGCTCCGAAGCAATGGCAAGGGTGGATTGAAGGGTGTGCAACAGGTCTTGAGTATGTTGCCAGCCGCGGAGAGAGAAGAGGCCTTGAAGTTTTTGAGTTCGCATTAGATTACGGTGGGGCAGTATTATATGACTTAACGGGCTTTCATTGGCATTGGCTTTTACAAAGCATGTACATTTTATCCATTTTCGTATTGTACATCGAGGTGGGATGGTTTGCGTGGCGCTTTTGTTAGATTAATAGGTTACACATGAATTTTGTTGATCAAACCTTTCTTGATGCTCTCCATCACATTCTCTGACTACACACCATCATCTCCAATGTCTAAGTTAGAAGTGCATGGTCTGACGGTAAGGTTCGTATATTGGATACTCGATTTTCAATATGCTCACTATCCTAATTCAAGCGGACCCTTTACAGATAATACCTAAAGCTCCTATTTTCCCAATCGGTGAGCACAATCCTCTCAGCAGCGAGATTGATCTCTTCAACGTCGGCGGTATATTTTGGCTCCGGATCGATATACAAACCTTGCTCTTTATCACGACGCTTGTTCTCCCAGTCCATATACTGCCGCAGGACCACCGCCATGGCCGTGGTGACGCACAAGCAGGCGATCATGCCGTTGTATGCCGTCTATTTCATGTCAGCTAACCCGTCAGACCATCTATGGGTGGCACGGAGATACATACCGGGTAGCGCGGTGCTTCGGTCGCGACAAACAACTGCGGCCCCCCGATATTGCCCGCGCAGTACGCGATGAAGAACATCGCGTTGACGGTCGCTTTCTTGGTGAACCCCGCTGTGTTGCTCGCGATCAGGCTCAGCATCAACGGGAACGCCGACGAAAATACTATCATCATCCAGTACCCGAATAGCCGCCCGATCTTGTTCGTTGTTGGGAGCTCCTTCACGAGGAGGATCCCCAGGATGGCGAGCAGGTAGCCGGTGATGATGATGATGAGCCGCGATTTGCGGATCCGTGACGCAGAGTAGGTTGCTAGGAGCACGGCGGCCATTTGGAACCCGCCTGAGGGCATGCCCAGGAGGATGGTGTTGAATTGGTTGTATCCGAAGGAGTTGACGATGAGGGTGCCGAACTGCGGGATGGATGTTAGTGAGTGGGCAGGGGAGGAGCAGAACATGGTACGCACGTTGCTGACGACGCCGTTGGTGATGGACGCCACGCCGATCATGAGGGCGAGCAGCCATGACTTGGGGTCCTGGAGCGCCTCGTAGAACTGTGGCCAGGACCAGGTCGTACTCTTGAAGCTGTGCTGCTGCTGTTGTGGACGGCGGTCGGCGACCTCGCGCTCGCGCGCCGTGAGGAATCGCGCCGTCAGGGGTGAGTCTGGGAGGGCAAAGATGAGGACAATGCCCCAGAAAAAGGTAATGAGGCCGAAGATGATGAAGAGCCACTAGATGTGTATGTTAGTTCAGGTGCGGTAGGCGACGGCTATGGGATGCTGGGAAGAGCAGAAAGGTACGTACTCTCCAGGGCGAGAGACTGCCGGAAATATGAAGGATGCCATAGGCCATGAGCCCTCCGAGGGTGTTCGCGATTCCGTTGCCTAGAAACCATATCCCGTGTCGCCACGCATGCTCGGAGGGCTTGTCTAAGGCTCTGGTTAGCTCTGGTCATCACAACCCAACTCGCACACTGGAAAGTTCTTACACCAGATGCCGGTTAGAAGACTGAAGCCCGGGCTCACAGTACTTTCCGTGATGCCCAGCAGAACCCGCAGCACACACAGCCCGATGAAGTTATTGGCCGCGCCGTGACATGCCAGCACGATGGCCCAGGCGATGCTACAAACGGGGTTAGATATGCTCAGTGAGTGCTGGCAGGGTAGGAGACGACGTACATGGATCCGCAGAGAAACTTCCCCATGGGCAGTTTGACGAGCCCGACCGACGCTGGGTAGTTGGCAATGAGATAGCCAAAGTAGAAGGCCGAGCTCAGCCATGAGTATTGCTGTCCGACGAGTTTCTGATGGCGGGATTAGTACCGGGAGAAGAGATGGAGGTGCCCTGCTCGCTTACGGTGTCGGTCCGGATGCCCATGATGGCGGAGTAGTTCAGGCTGCTCTTGTCGAGGAATTGGAGGAAATAGGAGAAGAGCATCAATGGCATTAGGCTAGAGCCATGTCAGCTCTCTACTTCATGTCCTCGTGATGGCAGTCTGACTTACTGTAAGTCAATCTTCCTCAACAGGGCCTTCTCCTCCGCAGCCGAGGGATGCGCATAGGTCTCGCCGATGTCGAAATTCTCGATGTCCATTTTGGTCTGCTCGTCTGCTAGTTTTGCATCTGCGGTCGTATCGGGCTCAAAAGAAGTCGCCATGACTACAATGGGTCTTGCTCGTGCATGTACCGGGTGACTGAGCAGCGGGCGAACAGAAGGCACAATGCAGCAACGAGGACGAGATGACACAGGTTGAGCACGAACATCGGAGGGAGCGTCATCTATCTGGCCCAGCAGGACGATATATATGCGTCGTCCGCGTTACTCATTTGGCCGTGTCAACACTCGCGCTCTGCCAAGTCCCGTCACTCTGGTCCATCCCCGCGATAAGATACCGAGCCCCTGGATTAGCCGTGTGTCGTCGGCAAGGCCTGCGCGTGATTGGCTAGAAATAGCCGGTGTGGTTTGGTCCAGGATGGCGGGGCTTCATCTTCCTCTGCTCTCATCATCCACTTCTCCGTCTTCCTATCTGCATCCGACTCTCGATTCTGCTTTTCGACGTCTTGGAAAACCAGGTGACGTGCGTCTGCTTTCTCCGGTCGGTGTCCGCGTGCCAGACCAGCGGGAGATAGGAGCAGCGCTGTCGATCTTTGCAGCGCAGCCCATGGCCGCAGACCGACGAGGCGATGGATGAGGGCCACGTCGCCATCGACGCCGTACCATCCCCGGGAGATAAGCCTGCGAAGTTTGTTCGTTCTAAGCTTGGTGAGTTTGGGCAGCCGAGGATCAATTGAGGTTGTCCTCGGGATATCTGCAGGCCGGTTGCGTGCTGAGCTAATGTGTTCGCGTCAAGGCTGCTTAACTTGTCGGAAAAAGAAGGTGAAATGCGATGAGACCCTTCCTGCTTGTGGCCGATGCCAACGTCTCAATTTAGCATGCCAGCAGCCTGCTTCAAGGGTTTATTCTAGTCGGAGAGACCGAGTGCCTGGTGCTGGTATCTGGCAGAAGAGACAGGATCGGCCCGAGAGCCCTAGGAATTTATTGCCTGCTCCGGTAGTTCATGCACAGCAGTCATTGTCTGATGAGTACTTCACGGAGCCTGAGCCATTGCAGGAACTTGCCCTCCCGCACCTTCAGCTTGACGCAGGCATTTTCCAGCCCCCTCGGATTTCATCTGGGCTGCCCCAGAGATCCTCCATCACAGAAATTAATATCATCGACAATGATAATCGATGGCTGTTTCCTCAGTCCCAGAATGCTGATACCTGGTTTCGCTGGGATACCCAGTCTCATTACGTCCAGCCAGTCGCTTCAGTTCCTAACCCCATCTATCAGCATACTGGAGCCAACGAGAACGAGGCTTCCATAGAAGAGCAGGCGGTGATGCATTTTGCAACGATATTCTCATTATCGCAGACCACGAGAGATCCCCCGTGGTCAGTTCCCAGCCTGCTCCTGAAACACGCGCAGACCGCATCCCCGATGCTTCATCACCTCATTCTGGCCGTTTCTCTCTTTGATCTTGATCTGGCCTTTCCGTCTCTGAGCCGCAGCGATGTCCGCCAGGTTGCGCTGACACATTATCAGAACGGTACCGAGAAGTTCATACACGAGCTGCAGCATGGCGATTCGTCGGACAATGTTGGAAGTCTCGGATCCTTTTATTGCATCTATAGCTTCATGGTTCGGCAGCGACTGATTGATGTGGCGAAACTGAACCGGCTTAGTCGCAGTGCGCTCGAGTACCTTCAAAAGAACAACCTTGACCGGGTCATACCCGCGCAGAATCTGACATATTCGGCATCGCAAAATCCAAATGTGGATCAGAAACGTGCCGAACAAAGTCTTCTTGCTCGGCTGATCATGTGGCTTATAAAGTTGGATGCACAATATGCTTTCTTTGGTTGCAACGCGTGTTTGATTGGCTATTATGAGCAGCGGCCAGAGCTGCTGGATGGAATAGAATCAGCCTCCAAGCTTGCACTGCAGCTTAACTGGGGTTCTGAGTACCCAATTTCTCAAACCATTCGAGATATTGAAAGCACGATGCCCATAGAGTTGATGACAGATTTGCTGGTCATGTCTTACAGAATAGGCAATCTTGTCCAGAACCACGACCCAAGTACCACAGATACCCAACAGATGCTTCATGAGCAACTAGATGCGCTGGAAGTGGTAAGTTGCACAATTTTGTTTTACAAACTTTTCTCTAAAAGCAGTACAGAAACACGGCCCGGTTTTCTACTATGGTGCTTCAGATATGACACTACAGCCGGCTATGAAAATCAACTGCGCTACTTCAGCAACGCTATTCTATGCCACCAGGATATATCTTCTCCGATCAACGTCTAGCCCTTTTGGCGCGGAGGGTTCTTCCGCAAGCCAACACGCCCTGAGCCAGCTCTTACGCTACGCTCGATCGGTATGCTCGGACGGGGTGCGGCAGCGTGTCTACGAGTTCCAATGGTCATTGTTCATTGCGGGACTAGAGACCAATGATCCTATCCACGAGGAGTGGCTGCAGAGCAGGATTGTTGACACGCGATTCAGCGAGGTGTTGAAGGGCTTGTTGGTGTATAAAAGAGCTCATCATGGGTTAGTCCCTTTGCATACTGTCAGGCAGACCTTGCTTGGACTATGAATGGATGATAATTTGCAATAATTTGTTACACAAAGCTGAATATCCTGCCCTTGCTATGGGAAGAAGTGTGTCTGAGATAGCCTTTTGAAATAAAATAACCACATTGTTGGTTAGAGACTCAAAAGGGAATTGTCAGATATTGAATAGGTTCTTTCCACCAGACCAGGATATTCCCATTTGATGCCCTTTAGCGATTGGCAGCAAGGAAACTGCGTAGACTTAGTTGCTGTTCTCACATAAGCAGCTTTGAGGATGCGGGGATGTGGGGATGCTTCCCGCTCGACCCTGTTACTTCGTGCATCAAAACCAAAAAGCAGAACTTAATTGTCCGTTATGTCTACAGACATAAATAATACGAAGAGCATTATTTTCCGTTCCATGTCTCTATTATTTTACTCTTAGATATTCCAACGAACCCGGCCAAGAGCGAACACCCCGGAAAACTGCTTTAGGAAAATGGACCCCCATTTCGCTAGACCCTGCATGATCAGCACGCAGCGTGATTTGTCAGGTAGGAACAGTTAAGTTACTTACCTTATAGAGTTTTTGGAGCTGTACCTAGCGGGCTTACAGCACGCCCTCGAAGAAACTTATAAGTACAGGTGTGTCCTCTGTATTATTCGAACTCAGTTGGCATCGACCAGCCTGAGCGATCGAACTTTTCTGCGTTTAGCAGAGCTAGAATTGTCTTAGCAAGGTTTACTCTCCTCGGCAGAAGCACTCACCATGTACTTCTTCTCAAGCCGAGCAATGCTCATAGGGCTCCTCAGCACCTCCTCCGTCCAAGCCAGCACTATCGACTGGGAGATTCTCAACACCACAGTTCAAGGCCGTCTCCACACAGCCAAACCCCTCGCCTCCCCATGCTTCTCCGTCTACGAAGGCCAACCAAGCCCGTCCGACCTAGCGTCCTGCACGCGCATCCAGAAAAACTACACCTCCTCGGACTTCCGCACCCAGTTCTACAGCGGCTTCTCCAACAGCCAAGACGAGATCTGTCTCGCCCGTGCGGCGGATCAATGTCTCCTTGATAACAGCGTGCCGACAGATGTCCTGGCTTTTGGCGGGAATAAAAGCTGTGGCCAGGGGAGTGTGAGCCCGTACTACATTGACGTGCAAAGCGTCGGGGACGTTCAAGCTGCTTTTAACTTCGCTTCCGCAACGGGCGTCTCGTTGAGTATCAAGAACAGTGGTCATGATTATCTTGGGCGGAGTAGTTTGAAGGGGTCTTTAGCGCTATGGGTGCGGAATCTCCGTGATATGAGTCGGAACCCTGCTTTTGTTCCCGAGGGTTGCTACGGTGTGGAAGGCACCGATACCATCACCACGGGCGCGGGCGTCAATTCGGATGAAGTGTACCGCTTTGCGGACCAGCAGAACGTGACGTTTGTGGGGGGTTACGCGACGACGATCGGTGTTGCTGGTGGTTGGGTGCAGGGGGGAGGCCATTCGGTTCTGTCGCCCGTTTATGGGCTGGGGATTGATCGGACGGTGCAGTTCAAGGTCGTCACGCCGGATGGAGTGTTTCGCGTGGCGAATTCTTGCCAGAATCAGGATTTGTTCTGGGCGTTGAAGGGCGGTGGTGGGGGCACGTTTGGCGTGGTCATGGAGGCTACGCATCGAGTCGATCCTAATACTCCGCTGACGGTTGCGTATATCAAGTATAGCCAGAATAGCGCCAATATAGGGCGCTGGCTGGAGATCTTAGTTGAGAATGGGCTGCAGTGGGCGAAACAAGGCTGGGGCGGTCATTATGTTGCTAGCAACATTATCAGTGTCACTCCGCTTCTCAACCTCTCTGAAGCTACAGCCTCTATGGAACCAGCTGCGTCTTTTGCACGATCGAATAATGGCAGTGTGGTCATCGAGGTCCTACCCTCGTGGTATAGCTTCTATATCAAGTATGTCATCCCCAACCAAGCCGCGGTTGGAACCCTACGCTTCCTCGCATCACGCCTCATCCCCGCCTCCCTCCTCGAGACCACCACCGGACAAGCAGCGCTACTTTCCTTCCTCAACCACCTTGTGGCCGTCGGGTTTTCCCCCTACATCCCCGCCACAGCCCCGTACCTCTTTCCCTACGCCGCGAACTCCACCTCCGCAACCCCCGCATGGCGCGATAGCATCTGGGAACTTGGGATGGGGGCTGGGCTGGCGTGGAATAGCACCGTGGCTCAACGACAGGCGACGATTGATCTGCAGCGGAACCTCACACGGATGGCAGAGGATTTGACGCCTGGTGGAGGATCGTATTTTAACGAGGCACTGCCTTGGACGGAGGACTGGCGGGCTTCGTGGTGGGGGGATAATTATCCGCGATTGTTGGAGATTAAGAAGAGTTATGATCCGCATGGATTGCTGAAATGCTGGAAGTGTGTTGGGTTTGAAGAGCAGGTCGCTAATACGTCGTTTCCATGCTTCTCTGCGTTTGGAGCATGAGTTGAACTATTTTTAATTATAGATTTCGCCAAGTTCATTTAGGTTATGGGAACGTGAAGTCTTCTTTATATATTCTCTATGTACCTTACTATAACCCTTATGTGATTGTTACTAACTACAGGTAACTATACCGGCTTTCTCCCGTAGACAACGTAGCATTCCGCATACGCATGGATATTCGGGTTCTTCAGATCCTCTCTCGCCTTTGCAAGCAACTCTTCGATACGCTCTCTGCTCCAACCAAGTCCTCGGCTCAACGTGCTTAGGCCCCAAGCGGGCAACCCTTCCCGCAGGTTCTCCTGCAGCCACATAGCCTGGAGTTTCTGCGTCTTGCCCTTCACCCACTGATTCGTAGCCCAATAGTAACTCTGCTCCACTACATCCTCAAAGCCGGCCTCCCTCATCCACCGCCCGTAATTCTTACCATTCGTCCAAGGCCGACCCAAGATTTCCGCAGCGGCCATGCACGAAGTCTGGAACTCATCGAGGGAAGTGCCCTCTAGTGAACCGTCAATAGACTTCAATGGCATGATCGGGTCCTGGAACTCGAAATAGCCACCCGGGGTGAGGTTGGCAAATATCTTGGCGATGATGGATGGCGGGTCTTGGAAGCAGGATACGAGCGCCCGCCCGTGAATGAAGTCAAAGGGGGTTGGAAAAGACCAGTCCTCCTCTGCGTCATCTATCTCGAAGGTACAGTTGGCAGGAACGCTTGGGACAATATTAGCAGTGTTGAAAGGTAGTCATAGTTCATGATTGGTAGCTCATACTGCGTTGGTTGGATGGGACTTAGGTCGGTCCCCAACACGTTTGCTGATGGGTATTGCTGTGCTGAAAGTCGTCAGCCACTGGAAGTAGTTCGGGGATGTGCAATGTGGCTTTTACCAAACTCTAAAGCCCAGATGCCAGTCCCGGTAGCAATATCTAGGACGTTCTGTGGGTTATCAAGAGGGCTCAAGAATAATTTGTTGTCCATGGTCATGACGAAGAGGTGGTGCTGAAGATCTGAGATACCGGTCAGTCTCTTGACACCCTTCTTGGTACAACTGGGGATAATTACCAAGACGCTCTTGCTCAGTCTCGTCATTTGGGCCAATATATTCTACAGTAGTGAATCAGTATGAGTTCCACGCCCGGTGTATCGCGACATACTGCCGGCATTATATGCATGGTACGTGCGGCCGTTTTCTCGTGTAGCTGTTAGATGTGTTTAGAAGGAGGGGCAGTATGTCAAACCCTCAATATATTGAAAGATGCTCTCCCGAAGGGATACTGTAGAACTCCTGCATCGACTCAGCTAATACCTCCAACCAAGGCAATCCATGACCTACGCCGGCATGGAGCCTATGGCTGAATCGACATCTGAGTCTCCTGGAAGCTTGAAATAGAAAAGTCAGCGCCCATCTGGACCGCGACCGTCATACGCTGCTCCCTTACATCAGTATCGACCTCGATAGAAGAAAGCCAAGCGATGTTCGCAGGCGGCAACACTTCCCGATGGGCCGGTGTGCGATCTGGGCCAGAGCAAGTTCCTGCATGTTCGCTTGGCCCTCCCAGGTTCGTGCGGTCTGCCATATGGAGGTGCAGACGATGCCAGATGGTGCCTGGCGATGAGGGGTTAGAAACGTCGGGATACCGAAAAGGTTGCGGAATATGCAACCATACGACTCTTTTGCGTACGATTTCCAGCGGCAAGGAATGTCTCCGTGTCGGGACAGCGATGCAGTAATGTGTAATCTGCGATATATTAGGCTAGATAACACAAGTGGCACTAGGCCAAAACGAGACCGTCACCCGTGGGGGTACAGCCGGGTATAACTTCACCTACGATGCACGCTTTCAGCCATCACCATGAGGTACACATACAACTAGCGGTCATCTAAGAGGTTCTTGATTCTTTAGAGACATCTCCGACATTTTGTGGGAAAGCATCGAAGATATTGAGCTTTTGATGGGCCAAATTAGTCTGTCTTAGTGGCACCGTACAGACGAAGCTGTCGCTCTCGTGCCATGGTTTTCTCCGCCTCTCACCTTTTTGTCCATCTCACAAGCTATCAAGGCTTTCACAGGTGTGAATACAGTCCTTTAGCTTTTCTAGTTGTGGTAGGCACATTCTCTACCGGGTATCGCCGAAGCCAATTGACTGATGCATCATCATGCTGCAGAGCTGTTTTCCGACTAGCCTCTAGGTAAAATCTTACCATATCGCTTTTTGTGGCCGAAAGTTCATGATTTATGCAGCAATATCTCTAGAACTCATATGTTCACTGCTAGATGTACCTTTGGATATGGGGGGCCGAAATGACAGGAAGCGAAAGGCTTTTACAGACCTCGAGGATTTGAGTGTCCGCGACGGCAAACAATCCAAGGCTGAGAACAGCCAGAAGGATGGCTGGATTTCTGATTCAAACACTAAGCCTCTGGTAGTTCGTGTCAGAGGAATACCTACCACAGAGACAGAATGTGCCCGAGAAATCGTTGGGTCTATTATCTTTGAGCACACGAGGGACGAGCGAGGAGACAAAGAGCCTACCATCAACATTGTGCCATCGTGTACAGATGACGATACTTCAATTGCCTTGGTTGAATTCCAGCCGCTTCCTCGATTCCTCTCGCAGCTCAAAACTGCATCTCAAGAGCAGCAGATGCAAGTGGAAGTCGGTAAAGTCAACCACTATCTTATATTTGATCTCCACTTCTTCGGTTTTACCCAGCTCTATCCCACGACGGATCCAGTCGCAGAGTAAGTTAGTCATGTAAACTCATCTTCATAATATGCTGACCCTTCTAGTATTGTTTTGATTACAGGTCTAGCTGGCCATGCCTACGGCTCTTGGACAGCTAAGAGTTACCCATGGCAAATGTGGCCGCGACATTATCTCTGTGATGATCTTCCCAATTGCCGAACCATAACTTATGGCTACAATACCAGACTTCTCACAATGAGCTCTGCAACAAAGCTCGATTATACTCGTGGTTTCCTTGATGAACTAGAAACGGTGCGGCGAAATGTTAGTTTAATCTACGATGACGCTCTCTTGTTGCTCACATGCCATAGGCTAAGCAGCGTCCTGTTTTCTTCATCGCACATAGCTTCGGCGGAATTCTACTCGCGAACGTAAATATTTCAACAGGTCTTTGAGATAATGTGTGGTCTTACTCATCAGAATTGCAGGCACTAGCCAAAGTCAAGTTGTCGAATCCTCCAACACTGCTTTTGGCAACGTACGGCATTCTGTTCTTTGCAGTGCCGCATCGTAATATTAACCTGGACGACGTGAAGGCAGTGCCTGGCGTTTCGCATGAACGGCAAGAACTTTTGAATCAGATCACCGATCCATTGCATTGGTATGATCAGCTAGACAACTTCATTACCATAATGGGAGACAAACAAGTCAGCGACTGCATTATTGCAAGCTTCTATGAGACTTTACAAACACGAAGCTTGACACAGGTACTATGATACCTTTTCTTTATGAGATTATGACTAAAATTCTCTAGGCACCTAACGGTCAGATTGCTCGAGTGGGATCGCACTTTACTGCTCTCCCTTCCCAAAATGCTACTCTAGGTCTAAGCAGTGAACGATTGCATCCTGTCAACGCTGATCATTCTGGCATTGTAAAACTCCCTGATCGATATGGAACTTATCTCAAGGTTAAGGAATACCTTCTATCCCTAAAGCAGGAAGCAACTGAAGTGATTCGACTACGCTTTACAAAACAAGCTCACGCTGCTGAGTCTGATATCTCGCCTACATTGAAACAGTGTCTTCAGGATCTTTATGTTGTCAACCCAGAGGATGTGAGATTGAGGATTGAGAGTACTAAAGATAAGCTAATCCACAAATGTTACGCTTGGATTCTTCAAGACAAACAACTGCAGGACTGGAAACATGAAAATCAATGCCGGTTACTATGGATTAAAGGCGACGCTGGAAAGGGTAAGTTACTATCTTCGAGGGGCGAATGTTCTACTAACTGATGTCAGGCAAGACGATGCTCATGATTGCCTTAACTGAAGAGCTTGCAAAGAGTGCGTTAACAACCTACTTCTTCTGCCAGAACACCGATTCGGGACTCAACAATGCAGTTTCTGTTCTTCGGGGACTCATCTGGATGTTGGTTAAGCGCTATCAATACCTAGCCAACCATATTTTAAAAACTTATGATGTCTCAGGGAAGGCAATGTTTGAGGGCAACAACGTCCTTTATACGCTCTTCTCAATTCTTAAAAGTCTTCTGAGAGATGAAAGAATCCCGCAGGTTTACGTGATGATCGATGCCTTAGATGAGTGCGACACTTATCGAGATGAACTGCTACAGTTCATCCAGGAAAACTCTTTGGACCCTTGCTCAAGAGCAAAGTGGCTTGTTTCTAGTCGTCCTGAGGTCAACATTCGCAATCGTTTTGAACCACAGGATGAGCGAAGGATGCTTGACTTAGAGTTGAATTTTGCCCATGTTTCTAAGGCCGTCAATGTCTTCATTGCACATAAAATCGACGACCTTGGAAAGACAAAGAGATATTCACATGCTCTTTCGATAGCAGCAAAAACCCAGCTCTCCGATAGGTCTCAATCAACTTTCCTCTGGGTCTCTTTGGTCTGTAAAGAACTAGAGGATGTGGAAAGCTATGATGTGATTGACGTACTTAACGAAATGCCCCCCGGATTGACACCACTATATCAGCGTATGATAAATCAAGTCAAAGCCTTGAAGCGAAAAGACTTCGAATACTGTCGGCAAGTTCTTGCAGCTATCACATTGTCATTTCGCCCACTCCATGTTCTAGAGTTAAGAGGGATTTCAGGTCTCCCTGAGAAATTCTTAGTCGAGTTTCAGCAGATTGAGAAAGTCGTCCGAAAATGCGGTCAATTTCTCACTATTCGAGACGGTGTCGTCTACTTTATACACCAGTCTGCGAAAGACTTCTTAAATCAAAAGGAAACAGCATTTATCTTCCCAGATGGGTCTGCACGTATGCACTATGAGGTACTATCTAGGTCAATCTCTATTATGTCCCAGACTCTAAAAAGGGATATTTACAATCTGGGTATGCCGGGCATCACGGTTAAAGAAGCCAGAGCCTGTCGTCCCAATCCAGATCCTCTTATTCCAATTCAATATGCCTGTAGTTATTGGGTAGACCATATCGCAAACTGCAACATAGACGATTCGACCAACGGTGGATATTTGTCAAACTGGGGTTTAGTGCACGAGTTTCTCCGCAAGCACCTGCTACACTGGGTTGAGGCTTTGAGTCTGGTCGGAAAATCCAACAGAGGAATTCCAGCACTACAAGGCTTAGCGAGAATGATAAGACCAAGACTGACCGATTTGGAACCCCAAATTATTCCCAGTCTTAGTAGTTTTGTGTACGATGCTCTTCGAATATTCCGCCGATGTTATTTAGCAGTAAAAGAGGCACCGCTTCAGATCTACAGTGCAGGATTACTGTTCGCTCCCTTGAACAGTATTGTTAGAAAACATTTTAACAGCGAGATACCCGACTGGATCCAAATATTGCCCCATGTTCAAGATTGGAGTCCATGCCATCAGACGCTCGAGGGTCATAGTGCTGTCGTCCTCTCAGTAGCCTTCAGTCCCGATGGCCAGCGGTTAGTATCGGCCTCATATGACAACACAGTTCGGCTCTGGGATGCTATAACGGGTACCGCCCTTCAGACGCTCAAGGGCCATACTAAGTCGGTCAACTCAGTAGCCTTCAGTCCCGACGGCCAGCAGCTGGTATCGGCCTCGAATGACAAGACAGTCCTGATCTGGGATGCTATAATGGGTATTGTTCTTCAGACGCTCGAGGGCCATAATGATTGGGTCAACTCGGTAGCCTTCAGTCCTGATGGCCAACAGCTGGTGACTGCTTCGGAAGACAAGACGGTCCGTCTCTGGGATATTAGAATAGGCGCTACATTGCAGACGCTCGAGGGCCATATTGATAGGGTCAGCTCAGTAGCCTTCAGTCCCGACGGTCAGCAGTTGGTATCAGCTTCATGGGATAAGACAGTCCGACTCTGGGATACTGCAATAGGCGCTGCCTTGCAGACGCTTGAGGGCCATACTGATAGGGTCAACTCAGTATCCTTTAGTCCTGACGGCCAGCAGCTGGTATCGGCCTCGAATGACAAGACGGTCCGGGTCTGGGATGTTACAACAGGCACTGCCCTTCGGACACTCGAGGGCCATACTAGTTGGGTCAGCTCAGTAGCCTTTAGTCTCGACGGCGAGAAGTTGGTTTCAGCCTCGGAAGACAAGACAGTCCGGGTCTGGGATACTACAATAGGCGCTGCCTTGCAGACGCTTGAGGGACATACTAATGGGGTCAGCTCAGTTGCTTTTAGTCCCGACGGCCAGCAGCTAGTATCGACTTCATTGGATATGACATTCCGGCTTTGGGATATTATGACAGGCACAGCTCTGCAGACGCTCGAGATATACGCCGAGTTCGGCCGCCCAATGGCCTTCAGCACTGATGGCCAGAACATCATTGCAGAATTTGGTGTCTTTACTCTGAGCCAACCACGATTTAACTGTAATCAGTATTCCACCCATATCGGGTATCATATAAGTGGCGGGAAATGGGTATCCTGGAATGGCAACAATGTGTTATGGCTTCCTCCAGAATATCGCCCGGGCAAAATCGCTATCAAAGAACATCTCATTGTAATTGGCACTGGTTTAGGTAGAGTTTATTTTCTCAACTTCAGCCTAGACTTTTCATTTATATATAGAGACCGACAGCTCTAAAGTCCTAAATTCTGTATTCTGTAAATAGGATATTGGCTTCTCATATCCATTCACTATCTATGTACAAGCTACTTCTGATAGTGGTATGTTGCTGCTAGCATATGTTGTACTTATAATTGTATTAATGCTGTAATTATGACTAATTGATCGATATCATACGAGATAACTAAGTACAATATGTTGAAATACAGAAATCGGTAGTTTAGTGCCTGTTTACGCACCCAGGACCAGTCGCTCATTATCTCCTGCTATGCAATTACACGTAGTACAAAAGCCGCATTATTCATCGGCGCTTAACAAAAGAGTACCTCTGTGATTCTTAGTGGTTCCCCTAACATCTTCCTCCCCGTCTCCCATCATGCCATATGCTGAAGGCTAAATGATCTTGGGGAAAACTTGGCGCCCAAGGCTTGTTGCACGATATGCAGCTGTGTCTTTTTCCTTGCGTGCGCCTCGAACAGCCACGGCGCTCTGAACCTGTCGTCTTTCTATACCAGCATTTGGAACTCCCACCGAATTGGACACTGAAATATCTCAGATTGGATTTGAGACTCAAGCAAGCATGAGTGAACGTTCTGGGTCACAACGCGATAAATCACGTTGAAGAAACCACTTTGCTAAACCTTTCAGACAGAAAACTAATGCTCCACCCACACATTGTTGTCCTTTTTGGCATCTTCCTGCCGTAGATGCTCTCTAGCTTCCATAAGTGCCTTCCCCAACCTATTCTCCCCCCAATGCTGCCGATACGACATAGCATGCTTCGCCGTATATCCAATACCCCAAATCCTATCCCTTGATGCTGCCTCCACCAGCAACCGATCTCCCGTAGCCAGCAGCTTCCCCTTCAATTTGGGATTCTGTCCGAACTTGGCAATAGTCCCCGCTACAACTACCACACTCTTCACCTCGTCCCAGCTCGCGTCGGTGAAACCTGCCGTCAACTTGCCTAGGCGTTTCTGCTCCTTCGGGGAGGTCGTTGCTAGGACTCGTCTTTGCGTTTCGTGGTCGTGGAATCGGCCCGCTTTGCAGTACATCATGAATTGTTCGGCGCAGGTGAACGTTATGCTCTCCTCGGCATCGGTAACGTCTATTGCGTGGCCGATGAGTGAGGACATCTGCGCCTTGCTCATGGTAAACGTGGAGGGGAACCACTGGCAGAATTCGCCGTGGGTGGCATCTGGCATGTAGAAGAAGAGGGGTTCGTCGCTGTCGGTTGGAGTCTCGTGCAGAGTTGTATGCGAGCTTTCAGAGCAGTTCTTTTGTCGCTTCATTGCGTCTTATTAGGTAATAACGTTCTTGGGTTGGTGTTTTGTTGGCTCGTACCTAGAATCATAGTGGGGTGTGGGGTGGATTTATGTATATAGGGGTTTCGGGGAGTTGAGTCATTCGGCCAGAATGGGCGGTCTAAACTGAAATCATAGAGGTCTTTTCATAGATTAAGCTGAGCTTCATTGACTAGTAATTAGCAAGATTTAGTTCGAGTTGATTAGAACCTTACCCTTTCTCCTTTCGTGTCTTCTCAATTGTTCTTTCTCCACAAGAGTCTTTCTTAGACCCCAGTTTGTCTTCCCCACAGTGTTTTATCTGACCCAGCAATTTGATCTCTGTGGTATTCTTATAGTTTTGACTTAATCAGCGAATACTTGCTCTAAATATTGTACCTTTTGGTCTCCAACGCGAGGTAATCTTACCTCGCTTTAAGCCTTTTTTTCCTTCTTCTTTCTCGTCCTTCTCGATGGTAGGAATTGATAAGACTAGCAAATGACAGTTGTAGCAAAAGAGATTTAGACTGAGATTCTTTGTCATAATTTGGCAACTTGTAAGACGAAAGAGACACAGCTGGAAAACATAGCTTTTTTGACCAATATCTAGGTCATGTGATCTTATTTTCTCCAGTTTGTACATCGTCACCTGATTGATACCTCAACATGCTTCAGAGTGCATTACCGTAGAGCCATACAATCACTACAAAGGGGTGTATAGCAAAATACCAAGACAATCGCTTTTTGTTGGCCACTATATTAATCGGACACTTGCCGATTGAACGACAAGCCCCCTTAAGATCAAGCAACACTTTTCCAAATCATGGCCACCCCATCCATGTCCACCTCTGACATCAATATCATCTCAGAGTTCCTCTCGCACCCTCAGATTCAGAACCTCAGCGCCCATGATCCGGTAGACGTCATTGTAATCTGTGTCTCGGCCGTCTTCCACAGCGCCGAAGTCCTCTTTCGCGCGCTCGAAGCCCGCCCAGATCTTGCCAAGACGCTGGTCCTCTGCGGAGGCATCGGACACTCAACACAATTGATCTACGATGCAGTTGCTAGGAGCCCAGCTTATAGCCAATTGACTGAGGACATCAAAGGACTGCCAGAATCACGTGTCCTTGAAAAGATCTTGGAGAGGTTCTTTGATGTTGAGAAGATCAGGAGTGGAGGGTGTAAGATTTTGATCGAGGACCAATCGACGAACTGTGGAGCGAATGCAAGGAAGACACGTGAGGTCCTCGAGAAGAACGGCTTGCCGGTTCCCAAATCTTGCATCGTCATCCAGGATCCTACTATGGCCTTGCGAACCGTGGCATCGTTTGCGAAGGTGTATGAGGATGTGGATCTAGCACCGGATTTCTTCAGCTGTCCAGGCTTTGTGCCACAAGTCCGTGATTCCGAGCAAGGGTTTGAGTATGTGATGCCGGACGGTGGGGAGATTGCTGGACTGTGGGAAATGGAGCGCTTTTTGAATCTGATTGTGGGTGAGATTCCGAGGCTGAGAGATGACGCGAATGGCTATGGGCCGATGGGGACCGGGTTCATTGTGCACGTTGATATTCCTGACGAGATTCTGGAGGCATGGGGAAGGGTGCAACAAGATACAAAGGCGTCGAGATGATTTCTCTGTCGTCTCTTAAATATAGTAAGAAATGGTGTTAATAAAGAGCTTAGCCATAAAGTGCTTAACCAAGACATTGAAGAAGGTCTCATACGCAAACATACAAAAGAAAGGGATCTTGACAAGAAGAACAAGCTTGCATGGTCGAGCTTTAAGAGAGCTTGGTCAGCTCCACCAGGTTATGCCGGAATTGAATTCCCTGGACAGTAAAATAAAGCTTGAGTATGAAGTGAAGCCAGTGAAGGATAGTATGGAGAGATTTGCTCAGACCTAATGTCTCTTGGGGTATCTATGGATGGTATGGCTTTTATTTGGTTGGTCATGAAAAAGCTGCTCGTTTTGACGAGAACAGATCGGACCAACCTTAAGTAGAGGTTTGTTACGGCAGTCGAATACAACTGGCTTTTTCATGTTCGGGCTGATGTCTGCACTGGTGCGTGCTCACTTACTTGAAGACTAAACCATGAGGATTTCCACAATCATGTTAGTTAATCACAAACAGCTTCTCACAGGTCAAATGTTAAGTTCTAGAGTCGCAACAACGTAGCGAGAGTTAAGATTTTACCACCCGTTTGTCTTTGCTGATAACATATCGCCTTAGTCCTATTTGATCACGTCTAGGCATGAGCCTATAGTTCTTTACTTGTCAATCTCTGACGGGACATTGATCTACGCATTCTCATATCTATCGCAAGTAAAATCGCAGATAGGACCTGCGTCGTCGGCTCGTCGGCAATCTGACCATTCACAACCCTCTATTGCCGACGGGATGTCCACATTTGAGCCCAGCATAGTACCCAAGCTTTGAAATTGCATGACCCCAAAGATCCGTTTATTGGCCACTCGAGGGGTTAAATTTAGCTTAGAAGTACTTTACACCTTGCTTGCCGATGGGTTGCGTGTCTCGGATCCCGCTTATCTTCATAACCGGAGCTACTTTCAGTCCTTCGTTCCATCAACATTCATTCCACTTGGCGTTTTCTCTTCTCCCTTTCCACAAACCCAAGTCATCTCCGAGGCTTTTCACCATATATAATCTCGTGTCGTACAGGTCGAGTATCACGAAATTGAAAAAGGATATCTCAACTCTGCTTTGCGGGATATTTCAAAATCATGGGCAACACTTTGTCTGCTTACAAAAAGACGGAGCATGTTGTCAATCTAGCTGATGGCAAGGGAGCAATCAGGGGTGTCCAATATGGCTCCAAAGCTCGTCGCTATACGGGTGTCCCATATGCTCTCCCTCCAACGGGAGAACGACGATGGCGAAAGCCATGTCCCCTACCGGAATCTCACATTTACTCCGATGGGGACGGTTCACCATTCGAAGCCACAGAGTTTGGACCAATATGTGCGCAGGCTTTGAACTACACGTCAGCAAACAAGCACGTTCCAACCGACATCCTGTATAATGAAGACTGCCTCCGACTCAACATCTGGACACCAGTCCAACCTGCCGCGGACAGTAAAGAGTGGCCAGTGATGTTATGGCTACACGGAGGCTGGTTCCAGATGGGTGATCCATCTCATGAGCCGGGTATGGATCCAACGGAGCTGATTAGCACAGGAAAATTGAACGCGATTGTGGTGGCCATCGGCTACAGATTGAATCTGTTTGGGTTTCTTGCCGGACAGGAGCTCCGAGCTGAGTCGGAGACGAATGAAGTGGGCAACTATGGCTTGTGGGATCAACGGTTGGCCATTGAATGGGTGCACCAAAACATTTCCAGCTTTGGCGGGGATCCTGAGAATGTAACTCTTGCCGGTAGAAGTGCCGGAGCATACGCCGTACACGCACATGCTCTCTATGAGTTCCAGAATCCGGCAGCACAAGCAACACCTCCAAAGTTCCAGCGACTTGTCATGATGTCCAATGCTATTCCCACACAGCCCAAGACACCCGACGATTGTCAGGAGCAGTTTGACGAACTGTGCAGTTTCTTTAATTTTTCAACTCTACCGCCAACCAGCAAGATGTCTGCTCTGAGAAGCCTGACCACAAGTCAGCTTGTCGACGCCATCATGCAGCTCAAGCACCATACTTTCCGCCCCATCACCGATTCATCTTTCATTCTGCCGGACATAATGTCTTACCATCGCAGCGGTGCATTTGCGCGGGCGTTCCAGTCGCGTGGGCTGAAGTTGTTCATTGGTGAAATGCTCAACGAGGAGACGCTCTATGCGGCCACAAATAGTCCCGAGGGAAACCTCGATTCCTTGCGCTTGCAAGTCACGAATTATTACGCACCGGGAACTACAGATCGCATCTTGAGGCACTACGAGCTCCCTAAATCAAGCCACCGCCAAGAATGGATATCGCTGTATGGTAGGATCATTGCCGACGGACAGGTACGCGCACCATCGCGCTTCCTTGCCAATAGCCTCTTCGAACACGGTGTGTCTCTTAATGATATCTGGCGGTATCGAATTTCTTATCGACTCTCATTCATCACCGACAAAGTCGCGCCTAGCAGCTTTGGCGTTGCACATGCGATGGACAAACCATTTTGGAAGTACGTCCTACCCAATTGACTGATATTGAGGCCTGCGCAGAAGACTGATGTTACGATTGTGGTAGTTTTTCGATCATGCACGGCCCCACCGACAAGGAGCGGGTACTAATGGAGCGCTGGATCCGCGATCTGGTTGCATTCGTGAATAACGAGAGCGGCCATGAGTATGGCACTAAGAGCATTAGTGAGTTTAAGGTAGCAACACCGGAGGGTGGCATTGAGATCCAAGAAGATAAACGCTGGCTCGACCTGCTGCAGCTTTCAGAAGTGTTCTTCGGGGATGAGAGCCGAAGCTGACCGGCATTTCTGTTCGAATCTGCATGGTTGTATTTGGCCGATGTTTTGAGCTGCACCTCTTGGATTAAACACATCGATCAAGATGCATGTCATCATGTGCAACACTAATTGAGGAAAAGATCCACATGTCGCCGGGACCCTGGAAAAGGAGATGTCTGCCTGTCACCACGGGGCAGTTGGTTTTGGGCAAGGCTAATTCGTCTGAACAATCACAGCGAACGAAGTGCGCAGCTGTGAAGGTTGAACGAAAGGTGTGGTGCCAGATCAATGGTTAAAATGGCCTTTATTTCATGGCCTCATATGTATGTGAAACCTTGCCGGAGTTCCATCCGGGCGACATGTAGTTTCAAGTTCGGACGATTAACCACAACTCGTCCCTGTTTAACCGACTGCCGGAAAGGTCGTCCACGTGCTAGCAACAATCCCTTAACCACAAATTCGAGCTTCTACAAAAGAGTTGGTCGAAAAGTTGCACATGCCTTTTTGGGTCACCATATCTGCACACAACCACAAGGGTATTCAGCCAGAACTTGAGATTGAGTTGTGATTACCGGTTTTTGGCTTTTTGACGAAGCACGCTCGCTATCTTAGCAGTGATCGACCTATATGGCAGATTGTTAAGACAAAAGTGGGCGTTTCGATTTGAGGACCCTTTTTTATTTCCACCAACGCCTGACCTTTTTCCGCCCAGTGCTTTGAACAAAATAATAGTCCGACTTATATGGTACGATGGTGTACCAGAGTAGAAAATTCACAGGTTGCCCATACGAGCACTACCATTCAAGGCATTTGGTCACCTATGACGAAATATGCACCTACTGAGTTTCGCTGTACAAATACCCTGCACAAGATGGACAGTAAATGGCGACCCTGAAAAAGACCCGTCGCGCACGGCCCGAAACGGTCCGAGTGAAACAAATGCCCGAATGCACTCCCAGGGTTGTTTCAACCATAACCGTCAAATAAATTAACATGGCATCACACGCCAGCAGGAGCCAAATCCGGGGGTTGAGGTACTTATACCGACCAAGAGTTGGTTCGTCCCAACTCTGGTCTTCCGTCTCAACCCAATTCACAATCCCAAGATTCTGTCACCATGTCTTTCTCATTAGTCTCTGCTCTGCTGTTCTGTCTTGCGTCGGCAAACCCGATCGTGCCCAGAAATGGATATAAAATCCCGACCACTTCGTTTGATTCACTATCTACCTTTAACACTTACTGGGCCTATGATTATCCGTGGGGGACAGATCATAATGGAGCTGCACGTATGAACAGCTCACAGGTCGCTGTGGGCGGCGGACAAGTGACCCTTACGGCCAAGCCGTTCGTGCTTCCTACGACCCGTAAATAGAAACATGACATACTGACTTGATCTGATTAGTGTCACGGGACAGCCAGCAACAAGTGGCGGCATCGCTATCAACTACCTCTCAGGCACAATCTACGCGAAGGAATACTTCACGGTAGCGACGGGAGGCGGCTATGAGTTCACTGGCGACTTTCTTGCTTCCACTACGCTGGGCACCTGGCCTGCCTTCTGGCTCTCGGGTGCAAACACTTGGCCACCGGAGATTGATCTTGCAGAATGGAAAGGCGATGGCCTGGTTTCATTTAACAGTCTTGGATTAAACGATGTCTGGATCACGAAAGACGTTACTTACTCCCCTGCTTCGAGTTTCCACACCATCAAAATCGACGTGAAAGATGCAGATGGAACGAACGTTGTCAGCAATTTCTACCTGGATGGGGTTCTGCAGTCCACTCAGACCGGGCAAGGAATGGTTGGTCAGCCATTCTGGTTGATTATGGACTTGCAAATGGAAGGCTCTTCGGGCTCACCGGGTCCTACAACAAGTACGTATTCTTAGCTAATACTCTCAGACGCGTCTAACATTTTGCAGCCACCACTTATGCATTGAAGAATTTCTCGGCGTACAGCTATAACCCTTGAAAGCCTTTACTTATGCAACATGGACATCCACCGTCAAGCACGGGACCGATGACGACAACACCAGCAGTTCACATGACCAGACTTGTCTAGTTACTATATGGACAGCTGCACTATAGTTCACGAAGCGCAGAAGATATCCAACATTGATATACCCCTGAGTGGGAGCGGTTCCATTCAGATTCTGGAGTTTATGGCGTTGAATAGGCGTAAATTTTCAGCTTCTAAGCCTCGAATATCCGTCTTCGGAAATTCCAAGAACCACAAATACACGAGACTACCTGGCATTTCATTCTGTTTGAGGTTGATGAAAGGAAGAACTAGCAACCTAAACTCAGGTAGAATATCCGTAGTATTTCCAATTGCAATGGGTTGCTGCCTCTAATGAAATGACTATCTTGAAGCTTATATTGAAATCTTTCGACACTTCGCTCCTCTCATCTTTCATCGCTATGGGCATTATGGCACTCCAATCTCTGTCGTAATCATGCATCAAACATTTTCTTCTACACCTTATCCCCTCGCAAGATTCTTCTCGCTTTCTGCATCAAACCATATAGCTTCGTCGTTCCTTTACTATCCACGAACTCGATGACTCGTTCAAGCCTTTTTAGTTTACCCCCCTTGCCATCCTCGCCCGCCTCCCCGTCCTCAAAGCTCAGCAGAAACATATATTCGCCAGTATATGCCCAATCAATTTCCTCGCTGTCCTCGCTACTCCTTCCCACGCCACCGGTAACGCTCGGTAGCCATAGAGGCGACGCTGTAGCCCAAATTAGGACCTGATTGGCCGCGGGATTATCGATCATCTCCTTGACGGTCAACGGAAACGATGACATCACCTCTCCCAGATGTGCAAGGTGGGCAGCAAAGGCGGAATTGGACATGGGAGGAGGGGCAATAGAGTGTGGCGCGAACTGTTGCACGCAGTCGGGTGTCCGGACCAGAAGACAATCGCCAGTCGAGAAGGTAGCAAAGGTGTCGATGAAGATGCGCGCTGTCCTCTCTCGTGCGGCCGCGGATGGGTCAACTTTCACGGTGGTCATCGTTGCTTGCGGTGGTTATGCTATGGGGACAATAGATGCGCGCGAAATATAACTATGGTTCCGTGATCTGACTGGAATGGGTCTTTGAGGATCGCAGGCGCTGATACAAAGGACACCTTTAATGTTACACAAGGACCTATGACCCTCATTCACTGGATATATAATGTTGAGAGTTCGTGACGAAGAGAAGCTCGGAAGCGGCATGCTGCAAGGTGTTGCCCGCTGAGGGGAGTCCGGTTTTAAGGGCGGCTTAATCCCGATCGGTCTGAAAGTTGAAAGGTACCGTGGGTACTTTCTATTTCCTAAAATTCATAGGATCTTCTGCCCACTTTTGATATAATGTCATCTATGAATTTCGTGCATTTTGATTGGATGGACACTACGACTAGTTCCACCAGTCACCCTTATTGGACATGATTGGGTATTTTTTGCCTTGTATTCCTATGCAGGCTACCTTGGATACATTTATATACATATGGAGGCGTGCAATCATCAGAGCAATACCGGAGATTTGATCGAGGAACACCTTCGCCCCACTATAGTGGTATTCCGTTTAACAACCCTTCAGCATCCTACGCAAGGTAGCATAGTATCAGCTGCATAGCAAACATACTCCCGAGAAAAAAGAAGGTTAACCAATGAGGCCTCTTGCGAATCTGCTGCAACCTTGATTATAGACCTAAGACCCAATCGCAAGCCATGTCTTAGCGGGTTCCGATCACCAAGTCTTGGGCCCGAACGTGGCATTTGTCACCAAGGATCTCCAGGGCGTTCCCAACCCATCCACAGTCGTTGAGCTAACATTGTTACCCCACCAACTCAGCTGTGCGCCGGGAAAGATGACCGTGAAGAAGATCACAATCGCTGAGACGGCAACCCCGGAATCCAAACTTGCCGACAAGATGTAATTGTATTTTGCCCCTGGGTACAAGTCAGCAGATTTCTTTGGAGTAAATAGTTTCGCTGCAGGTGCATGGTTAAAAGTATGCATGGAATGGCAACCTACACCAATGCTTATATCGAGACTTGATGATCTTGTTGAATATGAGACTGACGACAAATGCCGTGGTGTAGTTGACGCCCGTCTGTACATATAGTCAGTCCCAAATCCGCTTCGCAACCCTGGATGTAGGATTGAATGGTGAAGTTGTACTTACAGCAGGAGGCAGGTTACCTGTGCCAGCAAAGAACAACGGCCAATGGATTGCGTTCAAGAATCTATTATTGGGCAAATACTTTTTGAGCTGAAATGTCATCACAGGTAAAAGGGCACCAATCCAAAACAGGTGGAGAAGACCTGAGTATTGTTTTCCAACACTGTATAGGCGAGCTGGTCCGATAGCTTAAAAGTAAAATATTAGCGCATGGTTCGAGCCGAGAGTGAAAGTAGTCAATAGCATACCTCCCCAAATAATGGAACTTGTAAAATTAACTCTTCCTTGAGGGCAGGTGTACCCATTAGGTTGTGCTTGGTCGCATATGCCTTTGATATGGCCTAACATCCAAAGAAGAACGCCGTCTACAGATTCTCAGTTGACAATATAGTCACGTTATGCAATGTTCTTACTCTGTGTCAGACTTCCAAGTATACATGCTGTCAATTGAGCCGCGAACAGAGTTCGACGGGGAATCTTCATGTATAGCCCAAGCTGGATATGTTAGCATCGAAGCCTTAAATTGGGCCGTCGTTGAAAAACCTTCATGTCCGAGGCGTAGTTCATCGCTTGACTCAGTCCGGTATATGCATAGAACTATCGAAAACACAGGTTAGATCAAGAGCTTTTATATGCACAATCTTTCAAGCGCCACCACCACTGACCTTGAAAATGAGCATGACAATCGGCTTTCCCGGAATTAGGTACCCTGATATAATTTCCCCAAGAACCGTAAGAACATTGCTGTTCAGGTTCGCAACGGCGAAGACAGTGCCGACAGGGATCACATAGAATGCAGCCATTGCAAAGGCTAGGAACACACCCCATACGGGCATCCCGGTGTGCCAGACCTCTTGGACTATTATTGCTAGTACTATGATGATAATCTGGCGATACTTATCAGTAGCAATCCTTATATACTGTTATGCTCATCACTTACGGTCATTCCAGGATACACCCACCATGGAAGGTCTTTATAGCTGCTCATAAGCCTGGCATGAATATCCTTCCTGTTCTTGTTCATGAGAGCCTGCTTGATGTCGTCGAAGTGGTACAGGTAAACATGTACTGGGAGACATGACATGACAGCAAAAGATATCCCATAGCCCAAAGCGAAAGTGGCAGGCATGAAAATAGGACTGTACGCTTCATAAGCATCAGCCATAAAATTACCTTTGGCGTCAACAACTTTGGTCACATTATAGACGCTGGCAGTGTTATCGTAGCTATTTGACCCCGAGAGAGGGAGATACGACGTGAACCTGAAGTGTCGTTAGTCAGGCTGCGTTACACCCCAGCTTGCACTAACCAGGTATCGGTGTAGTAGACAATGGGCGCAACCAGAGCGAAAAAGAATGCCCAGCCCGCAAAGACGTTAGCCTGAGCCCAAAATGGTACGACCAAAGGCGACCCATTGTATGCTATTTGACTCCAGTCAAAAGTCGTAGGCATGAGCCCAAGTCCAGTAGACATGCCAAACAGATTATTAACAACAATGTTCTCTATCATTCGTAAGTCAACTGAGAACATAAGATCCCAATTCCGTACTCACTGGGTGCAGCCCAGCAAATGAACGCAAAGGTCGACAGTGCCGTAAAGATGAAGCCCGGAAACCAGTACCAAACAAACCCGCCGCAGAAAACATACATGAAGAAGCGATATCGGGAGATTTTCCAGCCGTCGGCTTCAACATTAATGCGGCTGTGCAGGGTGTCGAAAAGAGCAGCGTTCGCTAGCGTAGCTGGCCAAACCTATACCGCTGAATTAGTTTGGATGTTCGAGCATTTTCAAGAGTGACTGCACCATCTGTGGAGGCTCAACAATATACTTGTAAGCCATACCCGCCAAGCCCAGCCCAAACAGCTGCATGGATAACGCAAGTAGGATCTGGTATCCAACGGGGGTATCCAGCCCGTAGAAGACTTTCTGCGCTTGAATGATGTCCGTAGCCTGTATAGCATCAGCGTCTCCTCTGTCTCAAAAAACAATACACCGGTCGTGTTAACGTTTCGATCATACCCAAGACGCCCCAAAGCTCAAGTTGGACATAATAGTAATAACCGCATGCTCTTTGATATTGAAATGTGTATCTGGATTAATGGTGAATTCCCAGCGGCCGAAAACCCTGAACGTCTTGACCGGTAAAGCGTGTGCAAGAAAACAGCCGAGGGGGAAGCTCAACAACTGGGCGACAAGCGAGGTAATCGTCACACTCGGATAGCGCATCGAAAAGAATTGGTTGATCCCCGACCCCAGCTGGATTTCTCGTCAGTCTAATAAATATTACTGAGAAATGACTTTCAACAATCAATATATTGATCCTACCATAGTAAATACGATCCCGAGAAACCACATGCGGAATGTGTTGACGGGGAGCTCAGTATCATCAACGTTAGAGACGTTGGCTCGAACTTCGGGATATGGAGAGTTGTCGGATTCGACGGTGAACTCCTGGTCGATACTCCCTATTGCTAGTTCTGGACCCTCGTCAACGGTCAGTCCACCTGTCTTGACTACGGTGTCATCATCTTCTAAACTGTCGTCGGGGTTAGGATTAACCACCAAGGCTTCCCCGGGATATGTTTGGGACTTCATGAGGATCAACGATGAGAAAGTGGGGAGGTAGAGTTGACAAAGACTGGTATGGAGTCTCGATTTTAAGTGTATAGTTCAAGATATATATAGGTGGGCGTATCATGGTTTGGAACTTATCTCATATCTCCTCGGTTGATAATGCATGCAAAGAGCGAGGACACGGCCAAGGACCGGAATACACAGGCCACCCTATCATATTATTAGCTAAAAAATAAACAGAAGATGGCCTGTCCGCGAAAGCTTATGCTTTGGGGAAGTACAAGGAACTTGAAATGTGGGGACACGGGACATCTACATTTGGACGGGAGCAGCAAGCTAGAACGACCCAGGTTCAGAACAATGCCTGCAAATGAACAATGGGGGGGAACAAGTCAGCTTATTCGTGCTGTACAAGTATCATTCTCGCATAAAGAACGTCAAGCCGAGAGAGTTTGCATATCCCACTTTTGGGAATCCTCATTCTCCAGCCAATGTTGAAGGTAGAAGTTCCCTTACGTTATCTAGCCTTCACGTACCGTCACAAGATCCCACCATTGAGCACGTACGGAGAAGATAGCCATCTTGATAGGATCTCCCCGTCGAATACAAAGGTTGACTCGGGGATTCATCTGACGTTGAATCAGCTGATTTAGCCACTTCTTCATTCTTCTTCTACCGTTGTTCCTTTCTCTTAAGGGCGCCACAACTAGCGTGTTGAAGGTATGCTACAACAACTCATTCGAAATTCACCAATCTATAAATCGAGAACATGACGGAGTTTGGGGAGTCAATACTCATCATTGGCAGGTATGTATATTTGCTCCGCCTCAAGTTGCTGAATCCAGATTGGTTGACATGAGTTCGTCGTTCAGTGGGACATTTGGCATTAGTACTGCATACCATTTAGCCAAGAGAGGATATACAAACATTACGTGTATCGACAAACACCCGTGTACGTTAAATTCAGAAGCAACCCCCATTTGGAAGTCGAAATCATCCTGACTATGTCCATATTTAGACCCTAGTCTAGACAGCGCCGGTTACGATCTAAACAAGATCATCCGCACAGAATATGACGAACCTCTGTATGCACAAATGGGTAAGTTCAACCATTTTGCGCGAGTAGTCATAATTTCTAACAGTCAAGTAGCATTAGAAGCCATCGGGGCCTGGAGGGAGCCACTGTGGAAAGATGTATTCCATGAGACTGGTGAGTAGCTCAATCCTGATGAAATGGGGAACGTTTAACATAACATATCTTAGGCTGGCTCGTGACTACTTGTGGGAACAAAGATGCGAGCGAACACCTGCGGAAGTCATATGAGAATCTGAAAAACAACAATGGAATTGCTGGGGTAGACTTTGTCGACACCCCAGAAGACTTGATTCGCTATGTACCTCAATTGAAAAGTGCCCGGGACCTATCGAATTGGAAAGGGCTCTGGAACAAACAAGCTGGTTGGGCACATGCTCATGATGCCATGAAGCTGCTTGGCGATGAGGTACGCACTTCAAGAAATTCCGGCCAACATGGGTTTAATGAAGTTTATAGGCAAGGAAGTTAGGCGTCAAATTTGTATCTGGAGCTCAGGGAACCATGACCAGTCTGGATGTTTCTGATAAAAAGCTAAATGGAATCAAAGTTGCTTCAGGCAACACTATCAAGGCAAGCCAGTACATCCTCTGCACAGGTGCTGCTTCACCAGCTCTTCTACCGGAGCTATCTCCGCACCTCTGGTCGAAATGTTGGACACTGGCCCATATCGAATTGACAGAAACCGAAGTGGAAGAGTATCGGAATATGCCAGTAGTGGACAACCACGAGCTTGGGTTTTTCTTCGAGCCAGATCCCAAGACCAGATGGCTCAAGATATGCAATGCAACCCAGGGTTACCAATCCAAGACGGCTTTCAACCCGGATGGAACTTCATATTCCGTACCCCGATATGCTAGTGATCATCCTGAAGATGGCATCCCAGCAGAAGCTGAAGAGGCAATCAACGAGTTCATCAATACCATTCTTCCACAATTTGCCGGTCGTCCGTTATTAGGCGCACGAATATGTTGGTGTACCGATACAGCCGACCAGCACTTTCTGATATCGCGCCATGATGTTTACCCGGAACTACTCCTTGGGACGGGAGATAGTGGGCACGCTTTCAAATTTTTGCCAACTATTGGGTCTTACATTGCTGATGCCCTGGTTGGTAATGAGAGAGGGACCAAAAAAGAGTGGCAGTTGAGGGAAAGACACTGGAGAAAAGATGTGACGAGACCGGGTGACGTGGTTAAAGACCTGAAGGACGTTGGATTGGGCGACAAAGATTAATCTTTATGCAGCCTTGTAAGTCCGTAAATCTTTAATTTTGTAATCAGTGTTGTAGTATGTGTACCTGTGATTGCACAAAGACAATGACAGAAAGCACTTCAAGTTTTGTCCAAAACGAAAGCCCTATTTATGCTAAATTCAAACCGTCACTCATGGGTCTTACATACTTGACCCAATCGTTCATACCAGAGTCGTGAACGCGATCGCCATCCAGATCCAAATCTCGTTTCTTCCAAACAGTCTCTACTACAGATTGCGCAGCTTGTGTTGAGCCTCTTGTAGCCGATACTGACTTCAAGACTTCAAATTGCTCCATGAAGAAGATCCTGTCCTCATCCTGCGAGGCATAAAGCGCCGTCACAAATATGCTCCAGAGATGTGCAGATTCTAGAGTCTTCATGTTCTGGATCAGACTGATTTGTTCCATGACAAGATACTTTATAATATGTGTGGATGGTTTTGCGGCGCGAAGAACCGTAAAGAAATAGATCTTTGCTGCATTGTAGATAAGATTGGAGGTTTGCGATAACACCAACTCTGAAGAGGGTGTTAACCCTGACGACGGTAATTCTTGCACAAGATCATCGAGTTGTGTCTCCAGAGTGTTGATACGAGATGCCAGATTTACTTTGTCCTCATTCGCAGTCTTGGTAGTGGGTCAGCTGTTGTGATCATAGATTGATGGTAAGTAGAGCTTACCAGTTGCGTTGAAACATCATTAATAGATGAAATGATCATCAATAGCTCAGAAGAACAGCCCATCGTAAAATCCACCTGTGAAAATTTCGTCAGTGCCAGCTCCTTTAGGGTCCTTGTGGGAATTTACTTCACGGGGATCATTCCACGCTGTTTCTGTAAATTTGGCCCTTTTGCCACAAGCACTCCGTCCCATCACGTCACGAGTTGAAAAGACCTTAGATACAAATGTTACAAGGGACGACTCCAGCGAGCTTCTGGTAGACTTCTCGATTAAGTTTGATGCTGCTAGCACATGCGCTGACCATGAAGTTTGACAATTATCTGTGATCTGAAAATTTATTTAGTTAGCACCGAGGACAAGAGGGAGAAGATCTCACGTCGAAAAGGCATAACAATAACATGGTTACGAGTATGTGGTTTCTGGAGGTTTCAGTTGTGGACGCAATTGCACAGCGCAGTTCGTTCAGAGCCCTCTGTTTCTGGTGCAACGCAATGTAGTAATAATGGTTCATGGCAGACGGGTGGTTCAGGCTCATGTATAGGGCACCGACCGCCATAATGGATCGCATTACACATTTGTGCTGCAGAGATAGAGGCAATGCGATATGGCGGTAACAATTGGACGTGTCGTCGACAAGCGTGAGTTTATCGCAGACCTGGGCCTGATCTGAAATCTTGTGAGTTCCTGGTTCATATATTGTAGAACTTACTCACAGTATTGGAGCAGAACCCCATCCGAATCAGCTAGCTCAATCAACCGCGGGGCATAACGAAGCTCTGGAGTCAGAGCCCGCATGTAAATCCGATGTGCTAATACCTGGATATGCTTGTATTCTACGTCTTCTGGAGCTGTGTTGAGGAAATGCTTGGAATGATTTCGGACTGGCTTCCATTGTGCTTGTGCGATCATCTCGCGCGGCGGGGTCGGGTCGATAAAGGTAACATCGCCATGTTTTGCACGTCCGTGTTGAATTCCACGTCGTGAACTATCCTCCGGCCAGATCAGCTGCAGGAGATATTCGCAGTCCCTTCCGTCGGCTCGGCACTTCGCGCAGGACGGTCGCTCTTCTATGGCAACTCAGCAACGGCTTTGCAGGTGAGCAAGGGAGGGTACCTGAGCAGCGGATGCGTCGTGTTTTGCAGAAAGTACACCCATTCCGCGAGTGCGTCACCCGACGACCTGACAGCAGTGTACTCGCAGGGCCCTTCGATGATGGAGCCATGCTCTCCGCTGATTACGGGCGTTGCATCCCATGGGCCTGCATAAACCTAGAGCCTGAATAAATGTGTAAGGGGTTCGAAGACTGCGAGTACAGCATCGCAAGAAGTTCTCCCGCCTCTTCATTCGGCCCGGACACGGCGCCATCGGGGTAACTGCTCGGCGTGAGCGGGGCAGAGCTGGTCTCGTGATCTCGCTCCATTGTCGGTGGGGGAGTGACGGAGGATGGAATGGGCATTAAGCAATGGCATGGTTTACTTCCAATTCGAAAGGGCTGCGTCTTGTGGGTGGAAGGTCAAAGCTCTAACCATACCACAAAGTCATTTCAGAAACAACTTCTAAGCAGCATGCTGTGTTCGGCGGACTTCTTGGGTGGCGATAACTTCATCGCGGAAATAGATATTGAAGCCCGAGAGGATACGCTGATCTGCCGGCTTGCTTCATGGGTGGCACGGTGGGTGAGACCAGATTATGATTCTCCACGCCACTGGACCGTGGGAATCATATGAAAGGCGTTGTGGGGTACTTGCATGGGCTATCCGCGGGGTATGTAGTGTGAAGAGTGGGGAGACATCGCCTTCCACACCACTTCGATTCCGTGCCCTTTCCTTGGAGATGTGACATGTAAGTCAGACGAAAGGCGTCCATCTCTAGCTGTTGCTCGGCGCGACATGGCCCGCTGAAGAAAGAGTTTATGGTTCAGCCTAGAACTACTAGACAGTCCATGATCATCGACCGAACCAGTCATACTCGCTTCCCTCCAATGGATGCAACCTCCCTTGTCCATCGTCCGGCGCAATCCAGCTCGTGCTTATATATCGCGATCGAGTTTTGTAGTCTATATGAGGGAAAATTGTCTCCTTCTCGATATCCTGTATTATTCTCTCTCCTTTTATACTTTGCTCGCCGAATCTTCTTAAGTCACTTTTATAACTGAAAATTCGCCAAAAGTAACTGTTCAGCTCAACAAAAATGCAGAACCCTTCATGGCTTCTATACGGTCCGGGTTCGGCAAAACTGGAAGACCGACCTCTACCCGTCATCGAAGACCAGCATGATATCATCGTCCAAATTGCCTACGTGGGAGTCTGTGGGAGTGATGTCCATTTCTGGAAGCATGGAGGCATCGGTGCAAAGGTTGATAGCGAGCACCCGCTCGTCATGGGCCACGAAGCGTCGGCCATCGTCCACGCCGTAGGATCCAAATGCAACACTCTCAAGCCCGGCGACCATGTGGCTATCGAACCCGGCTTTCCTTGCCGACGCTGCCCGGCTTGCAAGCGCGGCGTCTACAACCAGTGTGTGGACATGACCTTCGCTGCTGCCCCACCCGCCTGCCACGGCATGCTGACCAAATACTTCCGCATGCCTGAGGATTTTGCGTACAAGATCCCCAGCAGTATCAGTTTGGACTTGGCCGTTTTGATTGAGCCCTTGTCCGTCGCCGTCCACAGCTCGCGCCAGGCTGGCATCAAACCCGGCGAGTCGGTGGTTATCATGGGGTCAGGGACCATTGGACTTCTTTGTGGCGTTATAGCCAAGGTGTTTGGAGCGCATCAAATTATCCTGATAGATATCCTCGAGGAAAAACTTCAATTCGCCAGAAAGTACCTTGGTTGTGAAACATTTATTCCAGACGCGCCGTCGTCCCCTGAAATCAATGCGGCGGCTTTGCGAGAAAGATTTGGACTTGCAGAAGGAGCCGATGTTCTGATTGAGGCGACGGGAGCGGAGTCCTGTATCCAGATGGGTATCCATGTTTTGCGCATGGGCGGCTCATATGTGCAAACTGGGCTTGGAAAGTCAAAGATAGAGGTGCCCATGGTGATGCTATCGGAAAAGGAACTGACTGTGAAAGGATCGTTCAGATACGGCCCTGGGGACTACGAACTTGCTATCAAGCTGCTTGAGACGGAGAGGGTCTCGGTCAAGGAACTACTAAGTAGTACTGTGTCCTTTGAAAAAGCCACTTCTGCGTGGGATATGACAGCAGCAGGAAAGGGGATTAAAAACATCATCAAAGTGGCTGACTTGTAGGCATTGATAGGGATCTGGTTTAAAAAAGTGTTTGGAATAGCTTGAGCAGGTTTGAGGTCTTGTTTGTACACTGATGGAATGGGATTTGGTACTCACCGAACAACTTTTATTTTATGCAATACTAATATGTTTTCAAGGCTGCTGATTTAATTTGGATCTCGTGAATTTAAAATGCTGATCAGTAAAATTCAGTATTCCATCGAAGCAACCTGGTGGTTTGCTATTTTGGAAAACTCCCCAGCAACCAATCTTTGGAGTGATGTCATAGGCGCGTGTCGCGTCTCCCGCCTCTGAACGCGGCTTTCTTTTTTGGCCACCATCTTCCAAACAGTCTATCTACAGAAGTATCGACCAACTTCGATTTTCTACGGATAAGTCAGAATGTCCACATTCGAGGAAAGACGAAAGCTCAATATTAAGCAGAACAAGCTACTTCTGGCTGATTTGTCCCAGGCTGCACAACCATTGCAATCTTCGCAGACGACCCCTTCGTCACAGCCCCGACCTAAGAAACGGAAACTTAACCATGCTCCTGCTGTAGCACCAACAAGACGTTCTGCGAGGGTATCGAAAACCGAAGAGAAGCCCGTGTACAATGAAGACGAGCTTGTGGTGAAGCCACGGTCTGTTCAAGTACGTTCTTCGGTTGCAGTCAAAAGCGAATCTCCCGCACCATCGAAGCATCGGAACGTGGATGGCATTGTTGCAGGCTGGACAGCATGGACACCGGTAGCCTCTGCACCAACACGAGATGATCTGGGCACACTGCATTTTGAATCGCATCCAGACTTCCTGCCAAATAAATCCCCCGAGGAGATCATGCGGGAGGGCTGTTTTGGGGGCTCTTATTTCCGACCTCTGCGGTCCAAGGCGCTGGGCATCACGGTCTCCGACGATTGGGAAGAAATTCCAGCCGCATGGCACGAAGGACTTGATGTGGCGAAATACCTCACATCCGAAACATATGATCCCGAGGTGAACAAGTACGGCGTGAAATGCGGGCAGAGCATTGAGGAATGGGAAGCTGCAGGATGGATCATGCACGAATATGATGTTCGGGGTTGGTTCCAATGGTATATACGATTTTACCTCGGCAGACGATGTCTGGACGACGAGAGACAAATATCTCGGTGGGCAAAATGCGTTGGACCGCGCGGCCGCTGGAGACGAGCATTGTTGAAGAAATACGTGCAGATGGGAATTCGAACGGTGGGAGATGAGGGCGATGAAGAGGACGAGAGGGAGGTGAGCCCCGTCGTACATCAGACTTGTCACCACTGGGCATGGGAGGTGAGGCAGGACGTCTTAGATGAATACTGGAGGGGTGATGGATGAGAACGAGGCGAAGACCGTGCAAGTTGTACCTTCCAACTGGTCCCAACTTGTCACTCTACGAAATATCTGAATGGAATTTCCACTGCCGTCGTTGTTGTAACCAACTACTGTAGCTATCCTTATGGTTACGGGCTGATCCACTTCGGCAAGATCGATATCGAGAAGATTCACCTTCATTCGTTGGTGGGATCGTGAACTTTTCATATTCATCCACCTTTGCGACAAGCTGTGCAGTATGAGAGCATCCACGCTATTCTCGCATGGTCAACTCGCCGTTCTCCGGACGGATAGGATACTCAGTGGTTGCATAGATTCAACATAAGCCTTATCATCTGTATTATCGTCAAGTGATAAAAGGAAAGGAGACTTTGGTGGCCATAGTGACTTTGGCCATGTGCGTACTACAGGCTTTTGTTCCAAAACCGACCTTGTTTTCAACTATGTCTTGGAACTAAAGCGAGGTTGACGACCTGTCCAGTTCGGTGGTGGTTCGGCTTGAAGCACTTTTGTGCTATGTAGTGGGGCAGCAACAAAACCTCAGCCTTTACAAGCAAATAACCTGTATCCTCATAATCACCAGGTACTTCCTTTATCAGAGTGATCAGATTCCATCTTGTATTCATGGTAACAAACAGGAGGATGGCATTCATATTGTAACAATATTTGCAAGAACTACTGTAACTTCCACCGTCTTTCCACCTATCCGCTACTACACAATCCTTACTACAAGCTTCTGAGATAGCATCGCTTAGCTGGCATTGGGCCCTTTGGCCGACTGAAATAGAGAGGCAATAAGGCTGCTTTTTGCCATGCCGAGCTCTTGCACCGCCTCTATCTCGTCATCCAAATGCTGTAGGAACCGTTCCTTGTTCCACTGTGGTTTCCAGCCGAGTTTATACGTGTTCTTGGTGGTGAGATTATCCCTATCGCTTGGATCAGTTATAATTCCTCCGGCATTCACTTAAAAAGAGCACTCACCCTGAGTTCCATAGGATTTGCACATATTGTACCGGAATGCCTAGTGCTTCTGCTGCAGCTTCGTCGCTGGGCCAAACCTGGGTCTTCGACTCTGTTACAAGACCCCGAGCATGAAGAGCCTTTGCCAGATGATCCAAAAGTTCCCACCAAGAAATATCATGGGCCAAAGCGAAGTAGTAGCCTTCCGTACCACTCGGAGGTGTCTCTTTCTGAATAACCTTTTCGATAATCGTCGTGTACAGGGCTGTCATGTCTGAAATGTGCACACCTGATACGGTCTATGAAAGCATTAGCACTAGTGATTGACGACTTAGAGCCTTTGTTTCTTACCATATTCTGAGGGAATTTGTAGACCGACTTATTCGAAATACAACCCTGGACATAAATTGGCAATACTACTGACAGTTGATTCCATGCACCACTGCCTTTACCGTCTGCAAAGAATAGGGTCAGTCTAAAGGAAACCACGGTCGCAACTTTTACAGTGGTACTCACAGACGGTGGACGGTACAACAATGAAGCTAGTGACCCCTTTTTCTTTCGCATGTTCAATGACAGTCACATCAGTCTACTACGGTTAGAATCCACAGTCTATAAGTATAAGTCTTGAGACAGAATTGGTGTTACCTTTCGGAGAGGGTAAGAGTCCGCAAATTGACGCTCTGTTTCAAATACTGGGCCTGCATCTGACATTCGCCCACTCGGCCAACCGGTCCTTTCATAGAATGCACTTAAGCCCGAGGTCTATTTCATCGTTAGAAATGAACGACATATAGTTTAATGTACTTACGTGGATGAAAAAGGTATCCGCCCCGCTCACCTCACGCTGTCTCCCCAGTGCAGTGACCAAAGGAAGTGCGAGGCTCACATCTAGAGAACTCGCCGTATGAACAACAATGCTGACTAGGAAGCAACCGTTAGCCCATTCGGCACGTGTAAGATCAGATGGTGGAATACTGCGTACTGTTATGGCGCAATACGCTTTCCACCACGGCGTCTTCGTTTGTCAGGTCCAATTGAAGCACATGGATGCCCAATTTTGATAAAGCCTCGGCTTGCTCGTCGGATCTAACGGCTGCATGGATTTGGTCTTTCTTGATGAGCGGACTGTTGCGGGCCAGAAAGTCGGCTACGAGGGAGCCTCCGCTGTAGTAAAGTCAGCCATTGAAGGAAAACAACCCCCCAACCCCAGCCGTAACGGAGTATCATACATGTAGCCAGCAGCGCCAGTAATTAAGATATTCGAGCTCATGATGTTTTGTAGAAAATAAGTTCAATCAAAGGTAGAAGAGGCGGACAAGGTCTTGTAGATTGATAGTGAGCCATTTGAGCAGAGACAAGTGGTTTTATATAGTATTCTCCAATGCATATTATTCTGAGATGGCCATGGTCTTTTGGCGGATATGACATAATACAAGAAGGCATTCGGCGATAGGTGATGGCATTTGGTCGTCATTGACTAATTGATGATCGGTTGGGCGTCTGCGCTTAGAATCGTGAACGGACGGATAAAAACGCGGAGGACTTGAAGCCTCCGATCCGCATCAGTTCCACGCTTGCTTTGGCAGCGGGGAGTTGTGAACACGGAGGACTTAAAGCGTCCGTCTCGGATGACTTGTGGGGTCCGGTTATCTGATTCTCACCAAGCTTGCGGACATCCTGGTTCAGATCTCTTGATCCCCCGCGCTGGTGGTCTGCCTCCTCTACTGTCCCCTCTTTATAAAAGAAGCATGGCAGACCTCCCCAACAGAATCCCATAATCTTCACAGTTTAAATCATCGAGCCTCACCTTTCACCATATTTAAAAAATTGCCCATCATGGTGAACGTATCCCCCGTTATTCTCATCCTCGGCGCCGGTCCCAATGTCGGACAGCACGTCGCTCGCGCATTTGCGGCCAAAGGCTACAAGGTCGCCCTCGCCTCGCGCCGCCTGAGGGAGGAAGACAGCACCGCGAACGAGGTCCATATTTCGAGCGACTTGTCCGATCCCAGCTCGATTGCGACTGCCTTTTCGAAAGTCAAGGCACTTCTGGGTCTCCCAAGTGTTGTCGTCTATAATGGTAAGAGTTGTTTTCAGACTCGTGACTTCTTTTCCTGATGTCTTCAATAGCTGGCGCCGTTACTCCCACCGATGGAAAGACGCCGCTGGCTCTGCCACTGGCGGACTTTACTCGAGACTTCAACATCAACACCGCCAGCGCCTTCGTCGCGGCTCAGCAGGCCGTGTTAGGCTTCGAGCAACTCTCCGACGCGGCTTCCAAGACATTCATCTATACCGGAAATATTTTAAACACGACAACGATGCCCGCGCTGATGGATCTGGGCATCGGGAAGACGGCCACGGCGCACATGGTTGAGTGTGCTGCTCAGGCCTACCAGGATCGCGGGTTCAAGTATGCATTTTCCCCACGCCGATCTTGCCGGGAGTCTAGCTGACAAATTGTAGATTCTACTATAGCGACGAGCGGAAAGCTGACGGGAAGGCTGTGTACAACGACATCAATGGCGAGGCGCATGGGGAGTTGTACGTGCAACTCGCTGAGAGCAAGTCCCAGGGCCCTTGGCAGCAGACTTTCGTCAAAGGCGTAGGCTATAAGCACTTCCCAGCCCTGTAAAATTGGGAATCGGACTTGGCGCACGATTGTATCGCATAGTTTTTAGGTGTCTGCTCTCGGTATGGGTTTAGGTCAATGGCTACATGAATGTAAATCTACTTCAATCATCTTGGAATCACGATTCGCAGTCAATTCACTAAGCATACATGTGAAGTGATTTCGTTCCTGATCATTTCTGTACCGAAGAAATGACGCATTAGAGAACCCTGTTCGTTGGATAAGGGTCCCATCATCTTACAGTACGATACAATACCCCGCCATCTCAGATAAGAGAGCGGACGCCAATGGAGGTCGTGGCGATCGACTTTGCGGATATTTATAAGCAGAGATATTTATAAGCCCGGTGTCCGCATTGTCAACACGCCCCGTCCAGCACGTTCATCAGTTAGAACCCTCCCCCGAGCCCTTGCGGTATTCGTCCCTGCGATAAGAGGTACAAATTGACTCTACTGGCTAGGTCGGACCTGCTGGCCGTTACCGTCGGACACACTATGTCCTGAAGCTTAACACTATCAGCCACACTCCACGTGAGCCATTGACATCAGTCCAACCTCGACATCCACGATATCTCCAACGTGAGCCCAGTCTGTCTGAGGTATTGTACCCAGATGGAGACGCTTTCGCGAGCTGCAACATCGGAGACCGAAGACGGCTCCGAACAGTTGATTATTAAGGTTCAGGAGTCACCCACTCCGGGGCTGTGCCATCGCTGACTATTCGAGCAGGCGTGCGACTTGTGTCGCAGGAGAAAGATTCGCTGTGAAATACTAGAGGACCGCTGTGTTCAATGTGTCAAGTACAACCGGAATTGCGTCTTCACCCCCATCAGATCTAACAAGGGGCCCAGGCGGCCACCAGGGTACGGTTCTTGCTCGTGAAACCCCCTAAATAGGGTTGTGCTAAGAAAAGACAGATATAAGTATGTTGAAGCATTGGAGAAAAGACTGCAGAGAATGGAAGCGGCCTTGCAAGAGCAGGGCTCAATCGAACTAGGAGACGACGAGGTAGAAAGAGGACATCAGACTCAATTGGAAAACCCTGGCAGGAAAAGAAAGGCGGCTCATACTTCAGTTGATCTATCTGATTCACGACCGGGTAAGAAACGGACACAAAGACAGACTCGCAACACCTCCTTACAATCAGTATCTGGGTCTCTCCAGAATGCGGATCCAAGTCCCGAGTCTGTACAGCAGAGTACGATTCCTCTCCTTGCCTGATAATTTAGCTCTATTGACAGATTCGCAGCACTTGGGACGGTGGAGAGTGAACTTCAAGTTTCTGCCCCATACTGGAGGCTCGCAGCAGCGTCCGACGTCTTGGCTCGTCAAAATTATAAAAGACTCCCTCCAAAAGCCGAGGCTCGGGCCCTAGTCTCAGAAACATTCGAATGCTTCAACGCCGCATTCCCAGTCTTTGACCAAGCATCCTTTTTGACTACCTTTGAGGCTCGCTATAACAACGATAGGCGAGATGATCTTGCTTGGTGGGCGTGTCTCAACGTAGTGTTCGCACTGGCGCACCGCTTCCGCGCCATGAGAACGGAGAATAGCCACTCAGAAGATTTTCACGCGTGGGGATATCTGCAGAATGCGCTGTCCGTGTTAACAGAGCTGACTCTGCAGGACCCAGACCTTCTTGCGGTGCAAGCCATTCTTGGAATGGCGATTACTCTACAAGGGACTTCCAACCCGCGGCCTTGCTCGATGCTGATATCGACTGCATTCAAGATGGCGCAGAGCATGAAGCTTCACCGAAAAGACCAAGGGCCCAGCTTGAGTACCGCTGAATTGGAACAACGAAAACGAGTCTTTTGGATTGCGTATGTTATTGATAAAGATCTCGCAGTACAGACGGGTGATCCTGCAGCGCAGGATGACGACGACATGGATGTCGAGTTACCCACCGAAACAACTGACCTAGATGCCGTGGGCGCCAGTGGTTTAAACTTCTTCAACCTCCGCATTGGCCTTGCAATTATACAAGCGCGGATCTATACACGTCTCCTCTCTACCAAAGCTCTCAGAAGCTCGGAAGTTGAAAGATCGCTTGCCGCGAAAGAACTAGAAGCCGTGCTTAACGCGTGGAAACGGAGCGTCCCGATTCAGTTTACCAGTAATGACCCCCATACGGCACTCGGAACTTCAAGTTTTCCCAACCTGTTGCATACAATCATCTTAAAATTTACATATCTTCATGCCCTCCACACCATTCATCGCTTTCTTCGCCAAGAGACTCACTTGCAGGCCGATCAATATGGAGCCGTAATACAACCGCAATCTCAGGCCATCGGCTCCTCGGGTGATGTGATCTACCTTGCAGAGGCGCGACAATCGATGCAGCTCCTCCGGTTGCTGCCACAGGGCAGTTACGCATGTATATGGCTACTTCTCCATGCCATTATTTCAGCCTCTGCAGCAATCTTAGAACATGTAATCTCCGACTCGGCTCACATCCTTGCAAACGAGGATTTGAGGCTTGTGGAACCGGTTTTCAGCCTACTGAAGACGTTGGAGATAGAAGAGAATTCAACGTTCAAGAAGGCAGAAGGTTCATTAAGAGAGTTGTGGGAGGAAGCAAAGCTGGTAGTTGAGAGTATGAACGAGCATAGGACGAAAAGTTTGGACGGTGAGGGAAAGACCCGGAATAAAACTGCAACGAAGGATATAAAGACTGTCGAGGACTTTATCAACCGGATCCAACAGGGTGCCCAATGCTGGAAAGCGGACAATTGGGTCTAGTAATCCTCGCTGGTATCAGCTCAGCTACTCGCGCGACATACACACAGTGGGAATAATCGACACCAAGCACCACCTTCCAGGGACCTATTTCAACATCAAAATCACCCACATCATCAACATCACATTGGTATCACACACATCGGGATACTTGTGCTTATTGATAGCTTGGTGAACCGACACTGTAATTTATATGGCCTTACTTGAGAACTTTTCTTTTCTCTTTTGGGGTTTCTTTTGCTTCCGAGGCGCTTTTAATCCTTTTGAAATTCTCTGAAATTATAATCAGTTCGTGATTGCCTCTATCTACAAATACCACAAAGAATCATCTTGGATCAACTTATCGTTGATGTTGCTTTTTAGTCATTACTGATTAGAGCGCGGCGAAAAGGAGTTTAGCGTGGAAAGTACCGTGTAACCTCTGGGCTCAGCTCCACGGTAAACAAACATCACTCACGTCACTGTGGTTATCACTATTTCCTAGTCGGTATTATTGCTCTCTTGCTGGAAGGATATGAAGTCACCACGGCAAACTTCTTATAAGGGCCCCCAAGATGTGCCGAATCTTCTGAACTCCGATGAATGGTCACCAGCTGCACTCTTCCCCAAACCGATCCCTTTGGATGCAACTGCGTTTCCACCCCAGCCTCAGCCATATCTGGACCTCATCAAGCGTCTTCGTAATAATGGGCAATCTGAGTTAGGCTATCTCAATGCAGAGCTTCGACGACAGAATGGAACGGTCCATGCCGAAAGAAGCAGGGCGGCCGTCGTTGAATTCACCAGCCCGAGCGTAGCGACTCAACCGCGGTTGTTCCAAACCTCGAAGGAGCTGACAAGCTATTTAGCAGAAGCTAATAAATCATCATATAGCCATCTGTATATCGTAGAAGACATATCTGCAAACTATGTCGAGGCTTTTGGATCCCATTTTGCAATTGATCCGACATTTTGGGCGGAGCACCTGAGAACCACGAGCTGGGAAAGCAACCAGGCGCCGGGGAATGTTTCCTGGTTGCCATCTATCAAGAACCAAGGAGAATCCTATTCGCTTCTATATTCGGATCAGTTGTTCCTGCAGGGACCGAAGTTTTCCACAAAGCTCCCCCTCTTTGCAGATTGTAATATTTATCGAAAGATCAATCTGTTTCAGGAAGGAATGTTTTATGATGGTATTGGATCGGTACCAAGACGTGCTTCTTATTGGACTCGAGTGAGGTCTGGTGGGCCTGATGGGTATTGGGATGGTAAGTCCGTTTAATTTGCCCGCTACATTCATTGAAAAGATGTTCGTCCAAGACTCAAACGATAAACTAAATAATTATGCGGTTGCTGGAGCCCTTTCTTAGAAGAATTTTAAATTTCAGCTGCTAATACGACGTGGCTGTTGTTCTGAAAGCGCGCTGACAAAACTGCAGCTCTCATACTAGTCGATCCTGCTATCAAAGGTACCATATACGCAGACAATATGAGTAAGGGTACCATGAGCCCAATTGAAATATTCCAACAAACACCATACCAGGGTGGATACGTCGACTTCCTTCCGATGAGGTATAAGAACAGTCCTAGCTACACCGGGCCGCCACGCAAATCTATCTTTGACGATCTGATCTTCTACCATGGCCTAGACCACCCTCAAGATTCTCCAGGTGCTCCAATCATACCGCAAGCAGCAGATTTCTTCCTGAAAAGCATCGTGGCTGGCATGTGGGTCAACACTATTGCTTACGTTACTACCTCGATTTCGGTCCTCGAGTATGCTATTCAACAATCTAAAGGAAGATCCACCGTGGGCGAAAACATCCATTCTTATAGTCAGCTGAACTGGCTTGATGAGCATCTCCTTCACATTCATTACTGGAATCTTAGATGCTCAATCCTCCGCGATTGGGCCAATCGGAATCTTGCCGAGCAGAGTATCCCACAAGTTAGAAACGCGCTTGCCAAAGGCCAGGCACCCCAAAACGATTCATCCAGCCCTGAGCTACAAGACTGGGTGTCCATTAAAACAAGGCTTGAGCACTGGGAAACTCGTAGCCGCGATCTTGTGTCTTCGGCACTGGGGCTGCTGTCACTGGTCGAGAGTCACAAGTCTCTGGAGGAAGCGGGATCAGCGCGGACTTTGGCCATCCTAGGGACGGTGTATCTGCCTCTCTCATTGGCCGCAGGGATTTTGAGTATGGGCGGCGATTTCATACCTGGCAAAGCGTATTTCTGGGTCTTCTTTGCGGTCGCGCTTCCCTTGATGGTCTTGAGCTTTTTGAGCACGTTAGGGCTTAATAAATTGCGAGGCTTTATATAACGGTTTTAGAACGTACTTCATACTTTCTTCAAAAAGCATAGATAAATCTAGAAATTTAGAACCAGATTGTGCTTGGGATTAGATAGTGATCCACAAGAGCATAGACCAACTTGACTTTTTACAATTATTTGCCTCGATTACATGATATCGATATCACCACCACAAGACTAGTAGGCGATATTTATTATAATTACCACGACAATCAAATTACCACAAGAGAATGTGCGTATCTACTGCGTGTTCCGTCTTCTGCCACTAAGCAATGGATAAGTCATTGATAACTCTCTCTGTAAAATGCCACGACAACTAATTCAAGGCAGATTCCCAGCAGATCTTAATTTTCATTCCGCTCGCTATTTCGGCACTGTGTCCAGACATCCTAGAATATTTGTTGTATTAGAAGGAACTCCAATCCAGTATCGTTTTCACTAGATGTTTACGAGTTTTCAAGTGCAAGTAGATTTAAAGCTCGTTAGCATATATTTTCTTTCTTCTAGCATCGTAAATTGTGAAAAAAAGACAACTGTCAGAAACACAACCCACCTTGAGGCGCACTCAGTATGTCGGCACCACTTTTTATTCCCGATAACGACCGTTGGAAATATAATCCATCTTTAGGCATATCCAGCGTGTGTCGGCACACTTTTTATTCCCGACAATGACACTTCATAATTGTATTGCACGTGACATGACAACATACAGTCAACTTCCTGTCAGATTTTGGCTCGGGTCTGGTAAATGAGAGGATGGGATATCTCCAATGGCCCAACACAATAATTGCAGATGCCATTCAAGAAAGTGGAAAAGAAGCGAAACGTAGTAAAGGAAAAGACGAAAGACCAGTTCCCCGAGTCGTTTAAGCAAGTGCCTAAACAGGCCATTGGGAGGCCTCATTTTATAGTGGGCACCAGGGTTCATGTAATGCATAATGGAAGAATTCTAGATAGCATCCACTTCATGGCTCCTACGCGAAGTCAACCTTGGATACATAATATTTCTCCCACCAAAAGTCGTACGACTCTTCTTACAGGAAGCATACTGCTGATCTCTTCGTTGGGGATTCCGCAAGTTTGCTCCCAGCTTACCCAGCTGTCATATATCATATATCGCTTCTATGGTTTTTGAGTTTCTATAGATGGAAGTGATGTAGGTTAAACATTAAAGCATCAGGAGCATCTTCCCATCGCTTCCATCGTCAATACTCAGGATCATCTCGTTCTTGGACCAGCAGTGACAGCCACGTAATATGCAGGCGATCAAAAAAGGACCTTCTCTTAAGTGCAGCCTCGGCATGCAAGGATTCCATCTATCAGACTACGTACACACCTTCTGAACACGACAGCTGGGCTCACTTCCCCACACCTTCTTTCCCCTTCCCGTTGTATATTCTGGTTTGCACCGAGTTTGAAGAGACTTCAAAACATGGCTAGCAATCCCGCAGGAGAGACGACACCGGTGGTGCCCGAGGTATCGGCTGTGACAGAGGAACCCGCTGCGGCCCTTCCCACGCCTCAGCCCGCACCGTTAGTGGCGGATGATGCCGATTCTTCATACGATGGCAACTCGTAAGTCCCGTACTTTGGAGAGCGCGGGGTGTGTTTCATGCCAAATCCCGGTGGCCACTGACCTTTGCTAGCTTGGACGGGAGCGATACTACATCTCTTCGTTCGTCCATCTATAATTACCGCGTGGAGAATGGCCGGACCTATCACGCCTACAAGGAGGGCGAGTATTGGGGTCCCAATGACGAAGAGGCGCAAGACAACATGGACATCGGCAATCACCTCTACACCCTTCTCTTGAAAGGGAAGATCTTCAAGGCGCCCATTAAGACCCCGGGTCGCGTGTTGGACATCGGAACCGGTACGGGGATCTGGGCGATTGATTTTGCCGACCAGTACCCTTCCGCCGAAGTGATTGGAGTTGATCTCTCACCCATCCAGCCGGCCTTTGTAGTATGTTATTTGTATCCTGCTATCCAGGGGAGGATAGAAGCCTAACCAGTGGTACAGCCGCCAAACTGCAAATTTGAAGTTGATGATGTCTCTGAGAATTGGACCTGGAAGCCTGAAAGCTTCGACTATATCCATATCCGAGCCATGTACTTGCCAAGCTTTCTGCAAAACTCTTGGGGTGTTTTCTAACGAGAGTAGGTATGGATCCATTGCAGACTGGCCAAAATTATACAAGCAAGCCTACGAGTAAGTGAATCTTCCGGAGCCAAATGTACCTCCAGGCCTTCGCCTAACTGAAAAATAGCCACCTTGCGCCCGGCGGGTTCATTGAGCACATGGAGGTCGACTGCGAGATCGCATCGGATGACAACACTGTACCGGAAGAACATCCTTTTTGGCGTTGGACCAAAGTGTAAGTCTTGCAGGCTTCTTCCCCTCCTATGAGCGGCTTCTCATCTACGTGCTTGTCCAGGTTTCTCCAATTTGGGGAACTCTCCGGCAAATCGTTTATCCAGGCTCGCGATGCCAAGAAAATGATCACTGCGGCCGGTTTTGAGAATGTCGATGAAGAAATCCTGAAGATGCCGATTAGAGCGTGGTCGACGGATCCCCATCTGAAGCAGGTTGGAATGTGGCAGCAGCTGTTTGCTGAAACAGGTGTTGAAGGCCACGGCCTTGCTATCTTGACCAGAGTCCTTGGGGTATGTCCACTTCTCACCACATTTTCAGATCAACCTGGCACTGAATGCTAATCGTAATAGTGGACATATGCTGAAGCCGAGCTGCTAATCAATGAGGTTCGGCATGCTATAAAGGATCCCAAGACCCACGCCTACTATAGATGCAATATTGTGGTTGCCCAGAAGCCGCTGTGAAGTGCGTGAAGACAGCATCAGTATTTTAGCGGGAGTTGGTCGATGATACATTTTCATTGCATAATCGAATAACCAGAGCTGGAGTTTACTTAACTTTTCATGTGTGCGCGAGGATTCCTAAAGGATTGATAATACAAACAACCCTGTTCGAGCAAGGTTTGCTGTCGGCATTCTTGATTCCCTGCAAGCAAAGACGTCTGTCCAGTGTCTACACGAAATAATACCTCGGAGCGGCGTCAAGCCTCTATATATCTCTAAAATTAGACTACCAGGTGTGCCCGAGAAAGTATTCCCAAGCGCGCTGCATGACGGCGCATGAACCTAAAGTGGATGACCCGCACGACCCCAGATCCCCAATCTCGGCATATGAAGGATGTTAAGCTTTGCAGCCCCTATAGAGTACTGCAGTTAAGCAATGCACCGATCATGTAACGGCACCTGGTCCCAAATATCTAAGGATGCCGAGCTCGACCAGACGTTCCTCCGTCCCTCATTCTTGCACACGGCTAGCAAACCGACTTAAAAAGCCTTCACTGAGGCAAGTGTACAACAAACCCGACGGTCAGATAATTGCGAACGTTACAACAAATCCAGCCCACTAAATCTCGGTGAATTCTCTTTTTCTGTCCCCTCGCAACCCCCATGGTCTCGGACATCTCCAGTCGTTCGTGGCACATTTTGTTTCAGGTCACGTGTTCTCGCTTGCACTCCTTGGCTGAGGGCAACTGAAGCGACCTGAAGGTGACACGGTTTGGCCAAGCAGCTTTCGAAACATCTTGTTCGCAGCGTATGTAGTAGCCAAGCACGTTGAAACGCAGGCCAAGCTCTTCCCAAGAAGAATTGCGTGCACGCAACCGACGGAGGATCTGTTAATCCGGCTTGTCACGCGTTTCAGCGGATTCTTGCTACTGGTATGTAAGTCCTAAACAGATGCTTTGACTTTATATTGTTCTTTCTGCCAAGAGAAAACTGCCAAGAGAAGGATTGCATTATTCTATCGGGGGATGGCTCTAGGGCCCGATTTCATGATTTTGCTGTAAGTCCAGGCCGTCGCTACACTTCCAGCACGCTCGTGTCGAATAGTATATCTTCCACCTTCCCCGGATCTGCCTCTTCTCCTTCTATCTTGGTACTGGTTTATACTTATCTTGCTGTGCAACTTCATTAACAACTGCATCTATCTATTAAGAATCTCTCTAACCAATATGAAAGTACACTCAGTTCTCGCCATAGCCTACGCTATGGCGATAGGCGGCCAAGCCTTAGTGATCCCTAAGCCTATGCTAAAGCTTGGAAATGAAATGACAGGTAAGAAAGAACACCAAGATCTCTTGACTTCTCTTGAGTAGATCCACTCGTCTTGTCATCTCAAGTACCCATCACTAATCTACCGCAGTGGGTAATGACAAGACCCAAATCCTAGATGGCGAGATCTCTGGCCAAGTTCTCAACACCGCAGCCAAGAGAGCGACAGCAACACCAGCCGGCTGCACCACCACCAACGTTGGGGGCAAGACTGGGATTACAACCACGACCTGTTCCGATCCCAAGGCTGCATCCGAAGGCGGGGCCGCAGCATCGGGACAGACAACCACGACCAACGTGGGCGGGTCTTCCGGCATCACCACGACGGGACCAGCAGCACAACCCAAGCCAAAGGCCGCTTCCAACTCGACCGCATCCTCCAACAATGGCGCACAAGGTCTTGCAGACTTGCTGAATGCGGTGAACGGTGCTGGCGCAAAGAAGAATGGAACATCAGCAGCCAGCCCCACAAAGCCCGCAGAAGGAGCTGCTCCAGCTGAAGGTGCTAAGCCCGCTGGCGAAGCTGCTCAACCAGCTGCCGAGGGTGCAAAGCCTGCTGCCGAGGGTGCAAAGCCTGCTGCCGAGGGTGCAAAGCCTGCTGCCGAGGGTGCAAAGCCTGCTGCCGAGGGTGCAAAGCCTGCTGGCGAGGCCGGGACTGCAGCTGAAGCAGCACCCAAGAAAAACCCCGACGGCTCCATCCCCGTCATTGGCGAGGGTGCTGCGAAACCCGAGGGTGAGGCTGCAACGACCACCACCAATGTTGGTGGCGATGGGGGAATCACCATTACTCAACCAGCCGACGCTGCTCCTCCCAAACAGGTATGCATATCCCCGTCACTCCAGACCCAAGAACCCCCACTAACGTCCGTAGGTCAACAATGGCAACTCCACCGCTAGTCTCGATGGACTTGCAGCTCTCCTTGGTGCTGCAGAGGCCGCAGGAGGAGGGAGTGCACCCGCACCCAAGGCCACGGGTACTGCCGCAGCGGAAGGCGCAAAAGCACCAGCCGAAGGAGCCCCAGCAGCTGGCACCGCAGAGGGAAGCAAACCTGCTGGCGAAGCGGCAGCTCCCGAAGGCGCAGCTCCCGAAAAACCCGAGAGTGAGACAACCACAACCACGACCAAAAACCCAGATGGAACCACCACAACCACCATTGAGGGCGAAGGCATTGTCATTGAGCCCGGGAAAGCTGCCGAAGCAGCCAAGGGCACCGCTGCCGCCGCTCCCGCCAAAGAAGCCGCTGCTACGACGGCTCCCCGAAGGCTCTAAAGGATCACGAACGAGATTCGATGGGGTAGTAACTAGCCCTCTTCGATATCACCAGTTCTGCTTCTGCCTTTTGATGTAATATAAATATAATACCCGCGTGGCAACGCAAAATGAGCCAACCAGATGAACGGCCGGACAGCGCGACGGATTTCGGCCGGCGCGGGTCCTTTGTAAAGATATGAAGCTGACGGCACTTGCGTTGGCGTTATGGTGTTGGGATTGCGGGTTTATTAACTTGGATGGAGGCGCATATTTACTGTAGCATCATAGCTTGAGATTCAATTCAATTCCGCGGAATTCACTGTAGTCTTACCACTCTTGCCTCCTCATCTCGCTTCTAGAAAGGCGCTCGTGTGGTCTCAATGGCTGTGCAACGAGCAACAAGTTGAAGAATAGCCAAGTTCAATGGCCAAGCAAGAGATTCGTAACCCAAGATCACCACTAAGGTTAGTACCAGCCTGAGTTCTAATGCGTGGGGTGGAGATAATGCTCCGGCTGACAAGTCACGTGTGCTTATCAGAAGTGGTTCAAAATCACGCCAGAAATCACGCGGTGGATTTCAAATCAGGAGTTGTGAATGGTGGAGAGCAAAGGGCCTCAATAACTTGCCTGCTCTTTATAAAGCAATGAAGTCCCCTCGCCTAATGAGGATGACAACGACAGCGACCATATCAACGACTCTCTAACAAGTTTTCCATTCGTAAATATGGCTCCTACAGGAAAGGCATGGGCCGAGAGCCCATACAAATTACTTTCGACGCCCCGCGCGGCGCTCAAGGTAAACATACTTGACCTCCATGTATCACATGGTCATGTCATCTCCAAACCACCGCGATAGTAATCATAAGCCACAGGGAGCCCCCGAATCCAAAGCCAGCAAGAATGCCTCCGAGATGGCGCTGGTGCACAACGTCGTTCTCCGGGGCTTGAACTGCATCTACCTGCAAGCCCCGAACGTCAAGGACCCCAAGGACATCGCGGACTTCATGCTCTTCTGCGACGCCTGGTCGTGCGTGCTGCATTCCCACCATCTCACCGAAGAGACGGTGTATTTCCCCCTGCTGGAAGAGCAATGTCAAGAGAAAGGCGTCATGAGCCGCAACCATGCCGAGCACGAGGCTTTTCTCCCGGGCTTGTTGCAGTTCGATGCCTTTGTGTCGCGGGTGAAAGATAGCGGGGAGCCGTACGATGCCGCGGAGCTGATCAAGACTATTGACTCTTTCGGCGGGGCCCTGGAAAGTCATCTGCACCATGAAGTCGAAGGATTGGTCGCTTTGGAGAAGGACCCGAGCATTGATTGGGATCTCGTAGGGAAGAGCATGGCGCAGCATTCGAAAAAGGTCGCGGATCGGGTAAGAGCGCTGTTGATCTTCGTCCTGCGATCGGATGGCATGGCTTACTTGAGATCTAGGTTCGCGAGGTCCCGTTCATCATGACCAACTCGGACATGACGTACGAGTCGGGGATCCATGGAGTGCGGTTTCCGCCCTTCCCGTGGTTTGTGCATCAGATTTTCCGCTGGGTTTATGTGCCGCAGCTGCAGGGCGCGTGGCGGTTTTCGAGCTGCGATGATTATGGGCTGCCGAAGGAGCTGCCATTTGCTTGAGAAGCAGGAGTAATAACGTTTGACTTTTCGTTGTCTTAGCGTTGTGTTTTTATATGTTTCAGCAAAGGCTTGCAGGCAACAGCTTTATAATCTCATATTGTTCTACAATTTTATATCCATTTCATCCTTTTTAAGTACCTTTTATTAGGACTTGTTTGGCTTCATGGACGATCTTAAGTTTCCTTCATGGAACTTAATTTTGATGCTCTTTTCTTGCGTGGCAGTGGTGAATATATTGAAGCCCGTCTGTGGGGAGATCTTCTTCGCCTAGAATATCCATGTAAGCACAAAGGAATTCTAAATGGTACATTTGGCATCACAGACGATCTAGTCAAAGACAACCACGAATGTTTCAGGGCGGTATCAAGCGAGCGTTTGCCAGTACATTAAGCGGCCACAATCACGGGGAGAGCTGATGATCTAATACTTTGACCATATTCTCACCTTTCAGCAGCATCAATGTTTCACTCAAATAGCATCTTATGTTTAAACAGTTTTCTTATTAAAGCTTTGTAGCACCAATGGTTGGTAGAAGAACCCAAGGAAATAAACAGCGTAGCGCCGAAGAAATGCCTACTCCAAGCCAAACCCCCCTAAGAAAGTGGTATCATCGACCTCATAATTAATCATGTCGACCGAGTTCGTCTAGCACTCGACGGTGACGGTGACGTAGGCAGTGGCAGTGCCGTAAGAGTCGGCATCAGGAGCAGGAGTGACCGTTGGGGCCATGGTGGTGTGGTCGTGGAGGATCTGGACGCTGGTGGCGCTGTCGTAGCTGGAGCTGGAGCAGACCTTGGGGGTGAACTCGAGGACTTGCTCGGGGAGGACCTTGGTGCAGTCGGTGAGCTTGTTGATGTTGTTGACACCGAGGAGACTCATGCGGACGTAGGCAACGGAGTAGGCAGCGTTCCAGGCGGTTTGGCCAGTGACGGGGTCCTGCAAATGGGGGTTAGTACAAGGCCATATCAGATGGCAGTTTGGAGTGGCTTACAGCGAAGACGGTGAATCCTCGGGCAGTGGTGTTATCGTTCTTGAGGGACTCGTCGGATGGAAGTCTGAAGACACCTCTGCAAGGGGGTTAGAAGCACATCTTGTTTCTATGGCGGCGGGTATCACTTACGGAGGAGGAGTAGCTTGGAGGGTCTCGTTGTAGAACTGGACGTCCCAGATACCTGGGGTGGAATCAAGTGGGGCACCGGCTTGGCTAGGGTCGACGAATTCCTGGTTGGCGACAGTGTGGGCACCGATGAGAGCAATGAGATCCTTGAAGTTGATGGTCTTGTTCTGGAAGAGCTCGATCAACACTGGGGCTGGGGAGTGGGTATCTGGGATGAGTCCGGTAGGATTGTTCTCGGAGTCCTCACGTCCGACGTAGGTCAGGATACGTGGGCCCAGAGGGCAGAGGACCGTAGCCGTGTTGTGCATGAACTGGACGAGATCTCCAGCTCCCACGCCGTACTCAGAGTACTTGGCGAGAAGGGTGTTTCCGGCAGCATAGATGTCATCCATTCCGCGGTTCTCGGATCGCAAGATCTCGTCCTTGCTGATGAGCAGACTGCCGTCGGCACCACCGAATCCACTGTCCTTGGACCAGGCAGCGGCGTCGTGGAAGCCGAAGCGAACCGCACCGCGGGCGAGTTCGTTACAGGTTCCATCACAGTCCAAGAAGAGATCCGTCAGATCCTTCTGGATGAAGTCCCAGACGCAGCAGGTATCCGCCGCGCAGGCAGGGCTGCCCAAAGGTCCCGGTGCGGCATATGTCTATACATGGTCAGCGGGATACTTGACTACTAAGTGCATTCCGAATTACCTTCTTGGAGCCGTCTTGGCAAGCAACGTTCCCGAGCAAGCAGTCCTTGACTTCTTGTCCGACGGGAGTGGTGGCCCCGTCAAGCAAGTCACCGAGGAGCTCGACGGTGGCCGTGTCAGCCTGTCGCTTTCCGAGATCTGCCATCAGATCCTTCATTCCGGGGAAGGCGGAGACAGCGGTGGCCGCGGCCGTGAGGTAGATGAGGTTATACTTCATGATGACTGAGGTATATAAAATTGAGGTGGTATATATAAATGAAGGCGAAGTGATTGGAGCGTGGACTAGTGAATGGACAGAGTGCGGTACTCAAAGTCAAACGAATGTTGTCGAAGTGATACTTGGCGAAGGAAGTGATGATGCTTTGTGAGAGGAACTTCAACAATTACTTATACCCCGATGCCACTGCCTTGTGGCTGCTCATTCTTTCCGAGTCCCAAGTTGTTGCCGTCGTATAGGGTCCAAACACCTCAGGGTAAGATTAATGGGGTTGATGGGGAAGCGCCGTAGCACCCATCCGGCCTAAGCCAGGCACGCTTCTCCCCAACGAGTCAGCGCCGTTCCACCTTCAGACGAAGCTACACGGTGCCTTTAACCCCAAAGCTGCTGGCGATACACAGGGCTTACCCGCACAGCTGCTCGCTCGGTGTTTCATTTCAGCTGTAATCTGCCTCCGGCGCTGAGCCCAATCACCCGTCGTCAGTCCGCCGGATTCCACGCTGCCACCCACGACCCCCTCGGCTAATCGCCTCCTATTTCCCCTTTTCCGCTGACAGCCCGCTGCGACGCCGCCAGCAACGCTTCCCAGCCCGCTAATCCCCTCTACCACGGTTGCTCCAACTCTGGGTGGCCTTGCTCTGCGCGCTCCGTAGCGTTGGAAATGCAGGCCCCCCCATTCGCGAGGTCTGCCGTCTGCAAAGACACCGCCGGGCCTGTGTCTCTCGGGGAACCACTCTGCATTCGAGGTTGATAGGTTCGATGCCTTTGTCGTCGCTTCACTGCCGGCGAACCCTCGTAGGATAATATAAGCTTAATTATTGACTTTCATGCTTTCGCCACCCGGTTATGGGAGTATATCGCCAGAGTAGCTTGCAAGTAAACATCGCGAAGATGGATTGATTTTTGTACCCCAAGATGTAATAAGAATAGATAGTCATGGCATGGGTAGAGATTAATGTTTTCGTAAAAACACTATACTTCGCGTTACCATGTCAACGTCCGTTAGGAGATGCGTCGGGTGAAGTAACAAGCAATTCAATTATTATGTGAGATCTATTTGCAAAGTGAGATAAATTAACGACAAGACGATATGAGCACCAGTGGGTTGTACAATGGGCACTGCTGTAGCTGTGTTGTTTGAGAATAAGACAACGTTGTGGAATTAATATCTGAATTGTTGGCACAGTCCTACATCAAATGCATTGGTTTAAATTGGGACCAAGAATTATATTACAGCAGATGGAAACTTCAAATCCTAAATTAAATGTAAACAAAGCCACACAGGTTAATCAATATTTTTTGAACTCAAATGCACTTCTTCTACATGTTCTGACTTTAATAACAAGCTTGGTAGAATAATTGAGCTTTTGCCATACCCTCGCTTCACGACACCCCCCCCCCCAGGTCCATCTGAACTCTATCCGCAGCATCTGTTCTTTAAACTTCATCCACGCCCAAAGTTCTAGAAATGCATAGTGAACCATTGAACTGTAAAGCGTCACTTGTCACTTTGACTTTGCATCAGGGTGATATTTCAACTTCTAGCCTCGCCTACCGAAGCTGTCAAAGGACCGTCAACTACTTTCACACATCACCGGTCAAGTCATTATTTCCAGTGTCAACATCAGATTTAATTTGGTCACGATATCCATTAAAAATTATTCATAGTCTTTTATTGTCTCATTTACTCCTCTTCGACCACCAATTTTACAAGCATTTCCTTGGGATATCAATGCTTTGCAATGGGCATGAGAGGCACAAGCCATGCCCTGAATTCCATGTTATTTCGCAAATTTGCACGCAGGCTGCCCAGTTCGCAGCATGGCGAGCGTGGGAGGACTCAGCTCCGGACCGTCCGCACCCTTTCCCCCTTGGCGACAGAGAAAACAACCTGGCTAGGTCTCTGGCTGTTGCGGCACTGGGCTTCACCCACAACAACACTACCAGGTCCGAAAATAACCGCCGCCACAGGACGGACCATACTGGATGCATAAGCACGATCGGATCGTCGGGTTGATGGTCGAAGCACCGGGCTCGAGTTAGGGCGGGCGGCGTCCTGTGCGGCGGCGGTGGCGTCGCTCATCCCAGGGGTCTCGCGAAAGGGCCAGCGTTGGGCTCGAGCCTGCCCTGCGTGACTTGGACGGCGAGCCGCTTTTCAGCATGCGGTGGAGCAGTCGCCGTGGCCAATGTCGATGCAGCGGGATCTCGATTGCTAATGCCAATCTAATCTATGGATAACGTGGCAGCGACGGCTCAGTACCGTGATGGTCTGCAGGTCGCCCTCCCCCTATTGCGCGTGCTCGCCAACGCCCCGCGCGGCTTAGATCGGATGGCAGTCGACCCCGCACTCTCAGCAGCTTTGGGACCGTGGAAGTTACAGAGCTGCCTGGTTGAACGCCCTGCTCACATTGAAATGAGTCTCGTGACAGGATTGCAATAGTGTGGGCGTCTTTTCTTGGTGGTGGTGGTTGTGGTAGTAGTGGTGGTGAAGATTCCCTCCTTTCTCGCCTGGATCATCTCCTTCTGCTGCATAACATGCAGTCATCCGGTCGCCCTCAATCCCTCCCCCGCTCTGCCTCCATCTCCCCATTGCTTGGAGCATGATTCTTGCATGAACCTTTGTAAGACCGTATCAAAACATCGGCATGAAGTGTGCAAAACTCCATCGAAATATCGGGCGATCCGTGCCACCAGGTACTTCTGATTGCCCGTGCAATCATCACACGCGAATCAAACGACTGCAAAATTTCAAGCCTGGCTTTGCATTCACCTGCAAGAACAGCCCTTAAGACACGTGCAGTAAGTTCTCATCCCAAAACATCGGAAAATCTATGCGCACAAGAGGCTTACAGCTTCTACAGCGGTCGTGAAACGATTGCAGGCGAAGGCTGTGAAATGCTTATTTATGGTAACATTACCATGGTCGAGGAGCGCTTTACTCTCTCTCTCCCTGCTGCTCGGCTGCTGTAACACATCAAAATATGGCAATGCCCAAGGCCGAGAACACCATTTGGCATTGTGTAGATGACCAACCAAGATACAGAGTCTGTTCCTGCCAATTCCGAGTACAAAAATGCATCGTCTCAGCTTTGAGCGAGACCCACACGCGATAGCATTACGGAACAGGCTCCAGAGCTGTTCTGTGCCCGGATTATTGAAGCATTCCGGCTGCTTAAATAATTCAAACCCTTTTCTCGTAAAGGCAAAATCGACAAAGTACACAAGTAGGCTACTCTCACTGCGGCTCGCCCAACAAAGATTACGAAGCCGCCGGCAATGGTTCATTCATCTTAACCAAGTAGTTCTGTAGGAGTCGGCCAAGCCTTTCCATTTGCTACTTCGAAATAAGTTCCACTTTGACAATGTTATCACTATAAGAGTCCAAAAATATCCACAAAATTAAACGACATCTGGGAAATTCAAGGCAGCAACTTGATTTCTACAAGCTCCTTCAATAATCTGCAATATCCCAGCTGGTCATTTTTCGGACTTGGCAGAATATGGAGAGTGTCTTTGTTCGAGAGCATTGGATTACTCGATCAATCCTCACTACCCAAGGCATTGGTAGCGCCCCCGATAATTCCAGGCTTGCTACATAATGGTTCGAACTACCAGTCTACTATGTTGGAGCAATTGGTAGCATTTTGGCTTAGGTTCTCATTGTAGCTCATTCAACAACACAAAGACGAGCATGATTCAATATCATCAATCTTAGGCTACCTGGCTTCCGAGAACATGCTCTTTAGCCGTGAGGAAGACAGCTAGGCGCCAAAAACTGTTGCCTGGACTACATTGCAAAATTCTGAGATCAAGAACTCACGGGGCGTCCTCAACAAGTACCCGAACTCAGAGACTGTTCACAGTAATACTGTACATTTGGAGACTGGTTCTTGAATAAATGAATATCCTGCTTCACAATCATGGGAATATTCAAGATGTCACGCCATCATTGAGAGCCTGGAATTTTGCGGCTGCTATGCACCTCCTGGACTTCAGGATCTCGATTTCTCCTTGGATTGTTAATTTCAGTACCAATACGGCTGTATAGCGAATACGCAGTTGAAATAGGGATTTTCTAAGATGTATTAGTCCCGCCACGGAAAATGACCGGGAGATAGATCAGATGCAGCAAACACTGACCCGCTGGATATGTTGGTCTCTGGTAGTTGGGAGTGACTCCTCCAATTGTTCAGGGTTATGGCCACTCATTCTGGCTTATTTCCTGCCGTCATGACTTCAGATCATGAGTTTAGCCTGGTCGAAACTAGGGAACACAGCATCTGTTAGCTGGAGTACTCATGCGCAAAATGAAGTCACGTGTGCGACATGCATTTGTAGCGCTGCTACCCGGATGTGGTGGTTCAACATTCCAATGTCAGTCAGATATGGTTGGAGGAGCGACCTGCCGCAATACATTACAGAGTCCAGTTAGTATCTTGGCATGTGTATTTGTGTTCCCCATGGCAACGTTATTGAGCATGGCGGGCGACGACGGCAGGGCCCTGGGAAGAGTTCACTTTCTCAATAGCCCGTCACCTAGGTTAACGTTTGGTAGAGCTCGGCACATTTTTCAGGTACGATGCGTTCTCGACATCCATACAAAATCCACGATAAGGCATTGCTTTCAAACCCGGTCTTCCTCAGGACAGCAGCAGGTTTCCAAGGTGAGCAGACTCCATATGATAGAACAATGTAAGTAGGTGAGTCGGCAAATGGATCAATAACTTCCGGGGAAAGGACGGGTCAAAGTTTGGGTAAGTTGGGCCTTGAGTGGACGCCGCCGGGGTAGTTTGCTCAAGATACTCCACTGTTCGGACGAGCGAATGCCTCGCCGGGTTGAGAACCCTTCCCTTTCTGGCTTTTTAAGGATACCGGTGACGTAGTGTCCATGATGGGCAGTGCTACAAGACGATTATTGAGATATATAAACACTCTCAGACCGAAAATAACCGTTAAAAATGATGATCCAAGCGTTTCCTGCGTACACTTGGGTTCTGTACGGCACACGAGTATTCACTGATTACATCACGGGAAACAGGTTTGATAGAAATATGGGTAGGCTTGTTAGAGTTTGAACTTGGTTACCTATGCTTCATTCAGAAACCATGAGTAAAGGATCAGGTTAAGAATAAATTTAGGTTCATCTTGACGGAAACACCACATTCTCCAGCAATAAACAGACTATTTCTCATGTTATTATAATGTCTTAAAGGTCTTCTGTCTTCTCCAACAACCAAGCTACCATGTGCCACACTCTGAACTTTTTGATACGATGTTTGTCCTCTCTTGCATGGTTTATGTTTCATTGTGGTTCATAGCCATTGAATCTTGCGGGGCACAACATCTTAGTACTTTCGATACAGTACATCAAGATTTCTGTACGACTTTATACGTCGCGGCTACAGCAGTAGAGAAGGTAGTCTACATCAACCAGTACTTCAATGAAAACACCACCATCAACATCGCTGGGGGTGTCCATATTAACATCAACAATGCACCGACGCAATTTGTTACCACCCTTGTAGTCACACAGACACAAAATGTGACTCAGATATCCACAACAACCTTGACGTCCACGAGGTATAGAACAATTCAGGACTGTTACAATGTATCGCTATTTGCGCAAACTGACAAAATTTCTTAATAGCAATCCATTGACCGCGCTGCCGTCATCCTTAGCAACTCCTACGAGTACGGGGAGCCCAATCACAACGTATGTAGACTCCAAATCAGAGCATTAAAGTTCAATGTATGCTAATACCTCTTGCAGCGCAAAAACTCCAAGTTTTGGGCTCCTAATTGCACCTCTAACTCCTGTAACAACAACTGCAGCTGGAGTAAAACGACGTCAAGTCACCGTGGATCTTCTGGATGGAAAAGGCCTAGCAACGAATAACTGTACCGGTATCCTTGATTCGGCCTCTAGCCAGACATTCAATATTGCCAATGGTCAGTTATCATTATCAGCTTCTGGATTTTATTTCTCGACATCTGGACAGAACAGCTCGGCACTATTTGCGGCATCTCCTGTCATTGGAGCAATCTCAACAGAATTCACACTTTCCAACCAAGGGGTCCTTGAGTGGAGGAATGAAACGTTCCAAGGCGGAATTGCTCGGTTCTGTTTGAAATCAAACCAAGTGACTGCTGTATTTTCCGGGGCCCTACCAACTAACTGTGCAGAAATCTCACTTCAAGCGGGTAAGCAATGAGAAGATCTACACCAGTTTTCAGATATACTGACTTATTAGCGGCAACATGCATATCTTCTTCAACAGCATCATCGCCAAGTAGTTCAGCACCCTCCAGCTCAGAGACAATCTTGACTGCAGCAACTACGCCACTTTCTTCAGCTAGTCCTGTTCTTTTGCCTTCTGTAACACAGACACCGGCGCTTTCAAGTAGTGCCGGCCAGAGCAGCGGTGGTCCATCGTTCACAAACCCTTCAATCTTATCTACCTTCTCAACGCAATCGTCAAACCTACCACTAGTTACTGGCCTTTCCTCACCTTCTTCAAGCGCAGTGCAAAGCCCGGCTTTACCAACCACCTCCGGCTCTTTGAGCTCCTTTGCTGCATCTTTAAGCTCCTTTGGGTCTTCGACCTCAACTGCCACGTCCGAAGAATTAACAGGCACTTCAAGTATGCCCTCCTTATCGACGTCGAGCCCATCTTTGAGTATTCCAATAACCCCAAGTATAATCACTGCTATAAGTACAAGCTTTGCCTTCAGCCACTCAAGTACAAACACTGCTCCGGCGACCTCTCCAGGCATTCCAAGCTCTACGATTATCTCAACAGACCAGTTAGCAGCAGCAGAGGCAATCATTGTCGGCCAAAGCTACCAGACATTTTGCAGTGATATCCTGGGACATATGTCTGGTACATTGACATCGACCTCCACGGAATCCGTCATTGTAACATCGATAATAACAGGCATCAATGCGGGGACTTCAATAGTCGACTTTACTCCTACTGTGACAGCAACTGTTACTGGCATCTCGACTGAGACAAATGTCGTACCGACGACAAGGCTTAACGTGCCATACAAGAGAAATGTAGCAAATATGCACGACAATCTTGAGGCCAGGCCTCTGGGCCGGCGCCAGGTTCAGACACCAGAACTACTTGCTACCTTCCCTGCCGATATCGTTACGTCTGCTTGCTTGATGCAAGTGACTGCAACAAACACCGCCATAGAATACGTTTACGAAACCGCGACATTCACATCCGTTAGCTCAGCTTTTACAGATGATGGTCTAGGAACCACGATCACGTCAACCTACGCGGAAGTGACCAGCTTCATCACAGTCCAATCCACAACCACCGATAGCATCGTTGGCACCCAAACAACCATGTGCGCGGATCCTTCGGCGACCGTTAGCAGTTCCGGCTTTGTGAGGTATTATTCCGGATCCGGCTTTCGTGAGAGCGAGAACAACCCCGGAAACGACAACCCGGCCAATGGTCCCCCCCAGATCCTGGCCTTCAACACCACGGCACATGGCTGTCCTGCTATCGAGGAAGCTGTAGAGACATGTGCGACGTATAGCATAAATGTATTCGGGGGTTACTTTGCTTTTGATTTGCATTTCCTTACGAACGTCAGCCAGTGGGAATGTGTGGCGTATCTCGATTATATCCAAACCGGTCAATACTTTACTGTCGCAGACCCCAATGTCTATATCGCGTTTGGTTATTCTCTGTGAAATTCGCTTCGGAAGGTGTTATGAGCGGTTTATGATTGTCTTCAAGTTATTTGATTTGAGAAACTAATCTTGGTGTATAATTGTATAAGCACTGCAAGTTGGTTTACGATTTACGTGGCAATTATCGTCTTATGTTTATCTACGACTTTTAAATATCATTAATTCATGGTTTACTCGCTTACTTCAGTTGTGTGTTGTGTCGTTGTTACTCTTTATAAATGCATCATTATCAACCAAAGCAATAGATATCTGTATCTAAACTATCATGTGATAATGGAATTTGTTATTGCCTTCTAAATAAGTGTACCTGGAACTTTATGTTCTCTAAACTAAGAGGATATCTCAACTTTTCATCTAATTTGAACAATCTGCTTCGGTCCTCAACCAGCTTCGTCCAGGCAGGCTTATCGGCAATTCCATTTGTGGTTCGTTTCTCCATTAGTACCATGTCTAATAAGGAATTTATCGAATACATCGGTTTAGCTTCACCTGTATGGGTGCTTTGAGCTGCGGTTTCCGATGGCAGGTCTTGGGGATCGACGATCAGTAGTAAGCTCTTTTTCGGCATTGCAATGGTCAATTTCAATAGGAAGGTCGCGGTTTTCGTGACAGACGAGATGCGAAGGTCGTTGAGTGTAAAGCAAAGGGTAACAAGTGCCGGCTCGGCACCAATCATACTTGTCAACTCTTCTTGGCTTGCGTCGAAGATGTTGATCTGTTGGAAAGAAGGCTTCAGGACGTCCGGGCCCAGAAAAGATGCATTGTTTGCTTTTGCAGTTGCACTGGCGTACTTGGACAGGGTTGGTGCTGTCACAAGTCCGGTCTGTAAAGACGATATCACCGACACCCAATTCGCAATATCAACTAGATGAACATCAAGCGATTGCGTAGGTGCAGTAGATCCTGACAGAGGCGGTACTGCCGTGCTGCCTGCGGTTGAATCGGACTCGAAAGCCTCTCCAACCGGCTTCCCGGCTGCATCTGGCGAGACATGACGAATTATAGCTGCAACAGCCATGACTTCAGCGGCATTGCCTCCAAAGCAAATCATTTTCAATGGATTGGCGGTAATTTTGGTGGAGTCGAGCTCCTCTCCCTTATCACAATCTACACTCCCAAGCAGCTTTCTAATGCAAGGTTCTTCCGGAAACTCTTCACAGAGCCCCACAAGTATTGAAGCATAACATAGCGCCCGGTTTGGACTCCACCTAACTGTGTAAGCCTCCAGCCAGTCCGGCTGGCCGTACGCTTTCTCGTGATCCCCGACAGAGAGGGCATTGTTGATTTCTCGCAAGGTTGGTTTAAGCATCTCATACTCTTGGCAGACCGGGAAAGTCGTGCGGAAGATGTTTAAGAGCAACTGTTGAAGCTCGAGTGGGAGACTCTGCTCCTGAATGTTCGGAGCCGTCGACGAGGATGCGACGGTTTGAGGCCGCTGCTGCTTAGGGCCCTTCTTGATAAAGCCAGGACCTTTCCAGCCTGGCCGTTCTTTTGCAGCCACTGGGACAGCAGGCCCTTTTAACAAGGAGGTTGTGCTAGAGACGATAGGATGCTTCCGCTGCGACTTTTTTTGGCGAACAAATTGGCTCATCTTGATATTTGTTGAGTCCTCACACTCTCGGCCGTGTCTCGAATCTTAATGATGCTACAGCACTTATTCTGGTAAATCACTGAAGGCAAGGTACCTCGGTCTGGGAGAACGGGAGAAATTTCAAGTTCCGAGTCTTTGCCTTAGTTAGCCAGACCGCATCAATGATTTTCCGTCACCCGCCAAATCCATACTCTTGCAGAAGACTCCACCATACCTAGAAATAATGATGCTGGGGATTGATTAATGCTCTATCAAAGTAAGGATCAATGGCAAATGGAGAGAGCATGAAGGCTAATGATTTTCTTGTTACAATTGATGCTCTTATTAATCAGTATGTTATCACTAACGCTTTTGGCAGCGATTCTGCTAAATTATAATACTCACCATTAACTCATCGCCTTTTGTAGGAGCAATTTACACAAAGCGGGAACACATGGGATTATTGATTTTGCAGGCGATCATTCATGACGCTGGTTTGCTGGGCACTCTCTCTTTATGAGCGCGTTCAGGATTACTGTGCTAGTCAGTTGCATGAAACCGCGACGAAGACCACTGCATTCGGTAATGCGTTTAGCTTTATCGTGTCGCCGTAAACACTCTCGTGATCTTTGTATCTTGGTTAAGCCAGGGAAGTTTCCTTCGTCATGGCGTCTGGCTGAGGGCTGCGTTTTCCATATCTTTGTATCAACGTATCAATTAACGGCATGAGCACGGGCACCGTGAAAGGCTTCAGGACAACCTCATCCTAAACCAATAGTTAACATATGATCATGCATGCAAATATTGTGGGGCAAGTAACTGGATTTCAAAGCAGGGAAATGTCAAAGGTGATCTGGCACGAAATATCGAGAGTGCGTGAAGGCGGTCTAGTTGGAGTTTTCGAGCAAATATACGTACCATTCCGGCATCTTTGGCTTGTTGCACCTTTTCCTCTCTTGCATTGCCAGTGATGGCAATAATGGGCACGTGAGCGTGGACAAGCCCCTCTGCCTCCATTCTTCGAATCGTACTTGCACACACCAACCCATCCATGACTGGCATCTCAATATCCATAAGGATAATGGAAAGACTCGACCCAGATTCTTGGCAAAAGTGAGATTGCCGAAGAATGTCCAAGCACTCTTGTCCGTGATTTGCAACCCTTACCGCATGACCTAACCTCGAAAGCTGTCGGCTAAGCACCTTCTGGTTGATCAGGTTGTCCTCGACAAGCATGATATCAAGTGCAAGCTCTTTGGAAACTATTTTAGACGGCAGATGTTTGGTCGACATTCTTCGAGAACCATTGACTAGTGAGCGACGGCTCTTGATAAAAAAGCCAAAGGTACTTCCGACGCCAGGCACGGAGCTGAAACCTATCTGCCCGCCATGTATCTCAACAAGAGCACGGCAAATATACAGTCCCAAACCAGAACCTCCGTACTGAGTGTAAGTCCTTGCCGAACCCTGCGAGAATCGGGCGAAGAGAAGTTTTTGCTCATCGAGTGTCATGCCCGTGCCTGTATCAGTCACAGAAAAATGTAGGTATACACATTCGTGCTCTGGCCAGTCGCAGCCAATGGTCTGTATCTTGTGAGTAATTGGTGTTAAATAATCAAGATGCCCTGTAAAGAACTTCAAGTAAGTATGTATGTTAATGAAGGTGGTTAGTTAGTCTATAGCACGTTGTATGGAGATAGAAGCTTGTGGGACCATGTAACAGTACATGAAGTCTCAGGAAATCCCATGAGTCGCTAATAAGAGGAAAATATATACTTACATGCTTCTAGGCACGTGGATCCAGTAGAAGCACCAACTCTTAACTCAATCTGACGTTCTGGTTGCTGTTTTGTAAACTTTATCGCATTTGTTGTTAGGTTGATGAGCATCTGACTCAAGCGGCCCGTATCAACATCTAACCAATCGAGGTCAAGTTCAGTGTACGAGTCATCAATGAAAATCCTCATTTCAGTTGCAGCTTGTGAGAGCTCCCGCAGAAAGAAGTCCAAGGTTTTCTTGACAATAGTTAGAGGCTGAGCTGGGCTTGCAACAACAGGAAGTAATCCGGCATCCATTTTCGAGAGCGTTAATATATCATCGACAATACGCTTTTGGTGCAGAGTGCACTGCTCGATGATTTCGGCTGCCTGCACCGCGTCCCTTAGGCCCTCTATGGATACACTTACAATAGTCGTATTATCAGACGCTGCTTTCAATTGTCCCTGGCAGATCGAGCTGATTTCTTGCGCAGACTGTAAGACAGCACTCAATGGATTTCGAATTTCATGGGACGTAATGTCCACAAAAGCTTCTTGCTGACTCTTTGCCTCCATAGCGTCTTCGGTTCTCATGCGTTCAACCTCAGCTGCCCATTTTTGTTCTGTAATCTCCGTGAAACAAGCCACAATTGCCTCCAGCGCATTTTCGTTGGATACTTCGGGATATGCAGATACCAACGTCCAAGTCGATATCTTTTGGGCCATAGAAGCTTGCTTAGGAGGGGCCACCAGACGGATCTCAAAATGAACTGGCTTTTTTTCTACTAAGAGTTGAGTAAACATCTCAGTTGCATACGCTCGATCTTCTTCAAAGATCATCGGGGCCCACCATGAGGGACCTGTGCTTTCACCGTCCCTTGGAAACTCGGTCATTGAATACCATTGCTCGTTTGCAAATGCCATGCTTCCATCCGGTGCATATATACAAATTCCTATGGGGCCATGTTGAACGAATCGGCTAAAGCGTAATTCATTGACGCGGGCTTCCTTGGTCTGTTGTAGTAATTGAGCAGAAAGACTTGCATGGTCCATCTCAGCTTGTTCTGCAGCAATTTGCGACCGTAGCAACTCCCGTTCCCAGCGTAGACCTGATGATATGGAGGCTGCTAATGACCGTTGCAAAAGGCTCACAAAATCTCGATAGGTTTGATTGTAAGGTTGACGGCTATTGAGTCCCCAAACCACGAACCCCATTGGTTCGTCGGTAATACCTGCACGAATAGGAAAAACCACCACCCGGCCACAAGGGTCGCCAAATGGTCCGGGTTCAAAATCATCTACAAAATCCGGAAGATATAAACTCGGATCGAAAGTAGGCTCTCCACCGCAACGATCAGCTTGGCGCTGATGTAAGTATAGTGGGACGTCACTGCTCATAGATTTCTGGAATATGTTCGAAAGAACGTGATCCTGATCGTGGAAATTGAAAGTCTCAAACTCAATGTTCGACTTAGCAGCCCATCTGATTGAGCCTTCTAGCTTACACTTCAAGAGTGTTACACTCTCACCCCATCTTGCGTCTAGCGAGTATAGGAGCATGTGTGGGATATCTTTGTCATTCGCTTCAAGTCCTGTCGTGATGTTCCCCCAAATACCCTTTAGATCCCCTGACTGCACCGAGACTGCAGCGAGTGCGGATAGTGTATTAGTCCTCCTTTGCGTTAGTGTATGCTCTGTGACTTCCACAATGCTTTGGTAAACTCCAGAGACATGTCCATCTGCTCCAATGACTGGAACGGTGGTGCAGTCTGCATAGACTTCTTCCAAAAAGTCATTCTCCTTAGCGTAGCATAGTAAAGTGTTGACATGGGTTTCAGCTTGCGCCGTCTTCTTGATTCGAGCAACGAGCGGCTGGTGGAGGTCCTTCAATACATTTTCGCCGATCATTTCGATGGTCTGCCCCATGCTAGTAGGATGTCGATCCAGCATCAAAGGGACAACTGCTTCGTTGTACAGCATTACATTCTGCGGCCCCCAATATAATATGGTCGGTCTAGGGTCTGCCAACATTAACCTGAACATCTCTAAAAGTTGCAGAGACCAAGTGTCTATCGGACCCAGTGGGGTAGATGCCCAGTTAAAATGATAAAGCGATTGACCAAATTCTGATGATAGCAGCGGTGTAAAGTCTGGCACGACTGCAGAAGGATTGTCCATAAAGACCCTTCGACTTGGATCCGCTGTGGATTCTAGGCTGGCTTCTATCCGTGAGTTTAAAGCTTCTGCCTTTAGCCCGAGGGGCGGCTGCGACTGTCTGCTATTCGCAGCTGTCGGTGGGGTTAAAGCTGAGGAAATGGTCGCGAGTTTTGATGCTGCTGAACGAGTCGTACTGGCTACTCGCCACCGTCCGTTAATGGTGTAGAACTCCCAAGGAATTGCGAAGAGCATCAACGGCGTGTCGAGTTCTCCAGAACTATCTACCGTGGCCAGAAGACTGCCGCGCCAAGTAGCAGCGATCTTCCGTTCTTGCGCCTTAATGACATTGCGCAGGGCTGGACGCGCATTCAGTGCAGCGTTACAGAATACAAGCGCCGATTGTCTTCCATTTCCACCCTGGTATGTTTGTTCGAGATCGAATATAAAAGTCGGACGAGGGTCGAGATCCAAAGCGGCCAGGAGCATTAAACCACGCAACTCAAGCGGCAATTCCAGAAGCTCGATCAATTGGGTGCTCTCAGGATCCACAGGATCGATGTCACTATCCGCGCCGTGAGCAGGGGCGGGAATTGCGACACGGTCGTGGCCTGTCATCGTGGTCTGAGGATGGCGATGCGCATCTGGGAGTGCATCATGAAGTTGATGCAGACTTTTGTCCTGCGGCATGTAGGCTAACACTGGCGTTGGAGGTGCGAAACACCATGACATCACGTCTGCACACGATCTAGTGTACACGCATCTTGCTCCGCTAGCACGACAACGTCCCATCGCCGCGCTAGCATTCGGATTGCAGACTAAACGAAGTTACATGCTTCGTAGAAGGTTAGATAAATACCTTTGCGGAGGTAAACATAACCTTGCTATTCCTTCACGGGTTGTTGGCCCTATAGCCTGTCCCGTATGTATAGCCGCTGGTTAAAACATGGTGTTTTCAGACAAGCAGAAGGATGCAGGCAAATACATGTTGCCTGTAATAAAAGCCGGGCTTCGGCAAAAGACTATTTCACGTGATATACGGTTTTCGACGACGTTGCAGACCGAAGAACATCCTCAAGGCAGAGACTGAATGTTTAAGAACCATCGGAAAATATTAGGTCTTACCCCCGAAAAGGCCTGTGTGACCACAAGCCTCTTTCTTCCACTGAAAATTGTGTCATTGTGGCCATCTTGAATAATTGTTTCATAGAAAATGTTCCTTCAAAACGCTGCTCGGATAACGTAGATGGGCATCGGAAATTATATTCGTTCTCACAGAATATTCTAGCGCGAGAATCAACCTATGGCTTACCCCTCCATGCTTCAGTGAGGAAGTCCTCTAGCTGAGTGAATTTGAATTCCGGCAGAAGCTGGTTCATCTCATCCGACACGTCCCACGCGCCCTTGACGCTGCTTAGAAGAGTGCCAATGAGAACAGTCTTTAGCATTTTTTCGACCTGGTCTCCAGTTACACTTGGGTGGCTGGATTCTAGCTTCCAAGAGGTCGTGAGAATTCCATTTTCAAGATCTTCAACTTTGACTTTTTCAACGGTGAAGGGCCGGCCTGGAATCCTGCGTGAGCAATTTGAAGAGCTTTTAGGGTGGAGTCTAACAAACCTCGGACCTTCTCGCCGACCTTGAGAATATGGGAGATCGGCACCCTGTTGCCGCTGATACCACCAACCACAGGCCACTCACCCTCGAGATCAACGGCCCTGACGATAACTGCAGCAAGATCTTGGACTGTGGTACAAGTCATGATGGAGTCATATCCATCAACGACAATTGCCCGTCGATTCTGGAAGTCAATCATCGTATTTAGCGGCTCTAGATGTTTGGCAGTTTTGTATGGAGCAGCCAAATACTCCAAAAAGAGACCTGGTTGAAACAGGGTATACTCAAGAACCTGAATAAATTTGTTAGATCCAGTAATGGCAATAGGAAGTATTAAACGGCAGCCTTACCCTTCCGTTTTCATTGACCTTCTTCAGATATTCTGTAATCTTATCCTTTCCTGCCCACCAAGGCATATCCATTGTAGATGCACTTAAGATCCATCAGTTCTGCGTCGTAGTATTCTCCCTTAATAACCTACCTTCCCCATTGGCTAGGGGCGAATCGTTTCACGCCTGCGACAACAGCAGCGTCGATCAGATTCTTTTGGGCGGTATTTTCCGGATCCGCTAGAAGCTGAGTGAAGGACAGGACGGTATGAATCCCATGTAGAGCTTCAGCCAACTTGCTCTTGTCGTTATAATCTACAGTACGCCAGATGACTCCGGGCGTGCTGTCGCTAACAGAAATGTCCTGAGAATGTTAGTTGTACACAGCTGGGAAGGGCGATGTATATGAGTCTGCCATTACAGTCCTACTTAAAATAGTTATCTCGTGCTTCTTCGCAGCAACTAAAGCATCGACGACTTCCCGGCCTACCTCTGTCGGTAATATTTAGCGGGATTCATCAATTTTGAAAATGAACTGCTTACGGCCCGAGCCACCTGCCACTGCGATCTTGACCATTGTAGTATATGGACGTCTTAAACCCGATTAAATGAGTGGATGAGGTATACTTACAATCATGAGAGTGAGCATTTTCTCTACCATATATAGGAAATACGGCGTTCCCCCCGGTCCACTGCTTGGCCAATAGGGATCGACCTTTGGTTCCCGAGAGATACAGTCATCTCAACCTTACGAAGTTCTGTCATCGATAAGATGAAATACTGAAGACCGGGATCGAATGACCTTCTTCTATACCCTGAGTTCCGTAACCCTTTGAACCAATACTGACAGTAGTGATCTGTCCGGACGGTCATAACCTGGGCTTGTGTTGGACTAGCCCAGAATAGGGAATAATTAGTCAGCCATTGCCACACGTCAAGGACGGCGGGCTATGAAACGGCAGACATCACCATTTTGAGCCACTCTGTCAAGCTCCCCGCTATTCTAGGTATGATTATATTGTGTAACTTGAAAGGTACTTTATCAGTCGCTAATATGAGATACCATTTGTTGGCAGATAGGACAACTCATATTAATAGGAGCAATTCTAACCACGACAAGCTATGACTGCGTCCCCAGGGCTTGTTGCGGATCCGCTATCTTCATCTACACCCGAAGTGCCAAAGCTACGATCCTCTTGTGAAGGATGCGGCAATGCCAAGGTCAAGTGCGATCGTGGTCAGCCTGAGTGTCGCCGTTGTGTTGCGTTCGGCCAGAGCTGTGTCTACGGGATATCACGCAACTTTGGCAAACCTTCACGGAAACGGGTTAGTACAAATCTTAATAGAGCAAACAATCTTTCGAATAGAAAGCGTGTGAAAGGGACCACCGATACTTGCGAGATCCAAAGAAAAGAAGTTGAGCAATCTCAAGTTGCCGACGAATCTGCACAGCACACTCAGTCATTCCATTCTAGTTTTGATGCTACGGAACGTATTGAAAGTGGCGATGGTTGTACATCAACATTGAGTGCAGCGAAATCTCAGAGTACCATCGAGGCGACGCAGCTCAACTATTCGGATTCGATGACCGGCGGCCTCTCAATTGCTTCTAGTATCAACCCGACTTCAGGCATCTACGAGCATAATTCACTTGACACATCTCTCACTACCCCACTGTTATTCAATGAATGGTCTGAATTCGACATCTGGGGGCCCGCTCTAGAGTTTCCATCCGTCTCAAAAAGCACCGGGATCGAGAATAGACTTTCGGTTTCCGGATTACAATCTGTTAGCAATCCGAGCACGAGTATGGATAGTGCTGAGTCTCACAGTTGTCCCAGGGGCTCATACGAGCTTTTCCGGGATTTAATCTGCCCCAGCCCTTTCCTTCACGCGCCGGAAGCCAATTCCGATACGGTCTCGGCACAATTTGATGAGGTGCTTCATTTCAACAGAGATGCCATTTGTCGTCTCAGCCGACTTCTGAAATGCCCCTGTGCTAAATCAGGGCATCGGGCCATGGTCCATGCATCTATTGTTTCCCGTATCCTTATTTGGTACCAGCAGGCGGCTGGGTGGACTGGTAGCAGTTCCTGGGAGACTCAAGCATCCTCAGTTTCCGCATCATCGCCATCGGATTGTGAGACTCCATCCTCGCCGCCAGACCCTGGAACGACAATCAATACTGAACGTTCGAGTCCGCTCACATTGACCCAATGCACCGGATTCGCTGTCGCACAGGTACCTGTTTCCATGGGAACCTTTAGCATCGAGGACCAGAATATGCAAACCGCTTTCAGAAACCAGCTGATATTGAGTGAGCTCAAGAAAATAGCGAGTCTGATTGACCTCTTTATATGTCAGGGCGAGAGCGAATCTCCCGTTAGTGGCGTGACCAGTCTGTACTCGCATTTGGGAACTTGGCTGAGAAACGAGCTGCTGAGAACTATAGCGGTGCTAAAAGCTAGGCTCCATGAATTGAATAAAACACTGGAATCTTGAGCCGCGCTGAACGTTCTGCTTGGATCATACACCTGGGAGGCTTATATCACAAATTCGGACCTATAAAAATGAAGTTTCCCCACATCGACATCTAAGCATCATCCTCGGTATCTTTTTGCTTCGATTGCCGTTGAGGGATAATATGTGTACTAGTGCCAGCACATGTTTACATTACTGTCCGAGGAAGATTGAAATAACACTTTCAACCAATAACGCTGACGAAGCAGGTATTCTTGGTATTTCTCCTTCTAAAATTTGGACGTTGATACAAGCTGGAGTACGTCTAAACTCACACCTACTCAACAGTTAATACTGCCAGTGATAGTAATTGGCCATTATATATGCACTGCGGCGACAAAAGAGGTGATCACAAAACCGCATACATGACGAACCAAATCACATGTGACCATGGTACCTGATGCATCACATGACCTCACCTTTTACTTGTCTATAATCCGTTGAAGGGGCCTGAAAGCCATAAAGTATATTTCTTTGTAGCTAACTTACAGATACATCCAAATGAAATATAATCATGAGCGACTAGTACGACCTCGGCTGATGACGTTTTCGAGACAACTAAACATTTGTAAGCGGTTTGGGTATTGTGTCACACAACTGGCGATCGAAAAGGCGATCTTACCTCGGATTCCAAAGCGTTGCAAAACCCCAAGTTTCCGCAAAATGTCCGCAACTCTCCGCCAAAAAGCCTGTATTTCCTGCGCAGATTCCAAGCGCAGGTGCGATAAGCAACTCCCTGAGTGCCAGAGGTGCTTGGACAGGGATGCGAACTGCGTTTATCCGCAGCGCAAGAAAGATCGGAGAAACTCCATTGCACGCAAAAGACAGGCTGCAGAACTGCCGCCCATCCCAAGCTTTGCCGACGCCGATGTTTTGGGAAACAGCCTTGAGTTCGGGGACTGGGTCGCAATGGGAGCCGCTGACCCTACTGTGTCTCTGTTAGATGTGGCAATCCCATATGTCCCAACACTATCAACGTCGTTTACCAATCTGTCAACTCAAGGGACCGTGCTTGAGCGTGGTGATGTTGCCAACAAAACATCGCTGTGGTTTCTTCGAGATGACACTTGGGCCATGAAGCCTTGCAATCAGGAACCAGCTTGCGTGACTTATGTCGAACTGGAGCCTTTCGTCGGTGCCGTAGAGGAAATGCTGCAATGCTGGGTCAGAACCGGGCATAATAGCTTCATTCATCGGCGGCTGTATGAGAAGGGCATGCCTACATGTCTCCAGGACGCTTTCACAACCCTTGCCGCGTACTCGGGTCGGACCCCAGCCACGAAGGAGACAATACTGCAGATCGCGGAGGAGCGCTCGTTAGCACTTGCCAAACAAAGCCCACCCACTGCGGAAGGTGCACAAGGCATACTAGCCCACCTGGCACGGGTGCAGGCCTTATTCATCTACGAATTCATACACCTGTTTGATGGTTCAGTGCGTCTGCGTGCATCGGCTGAACAACAGCTGCCAACGCTTCGGCTCTGGGCGATCCGGATGTGGGAGATAGCGAAACGATACCGAGGACAAGATGGCTACGTTCCATCGTCATGGAATGCAACCGAGTTTGACAGGGAGTACGATGCCTCCTCGCAAATGTGGCAGCTATGGATTCTGACTGAAAGCGTTCGGCGCTCTCACCTCATCATCGATACCATTGCCAACATATACGACACCATGACTAAGGGATGGGCTGAATGTCCTGGGGCTGTGATGTTTACTACCTGCCGTGGCTTATGGGAAGCGGAATCTGCAATAAAGTGGTTCGAACTATCCTGTGCAAAGCCTCCGCTTTTGGTACCTTCTCTTCAACCCGGACCTTTGATCTCAGAGTATGCAGCAGAGGAGATTGACGATTTTGCAAAGTTGTACTGGCGATTTATAGTTGGCACAGACAAGATCCAGTGTTGGATTGACAAGAACAGCAAGACATGCAAAACATAGCCAGTCCAGAACCGCTTCCTACAAGCCATATGGCATGAACAATAGAATATAGCCTGCATTTAAATTATTTTCCTCTTTTATAGTGGTGTACAAACAGATTTAAAGAAAGACTTCTGGTTCTTTAATAGGGCTTAGAAGTGAGCCTCATTCAACCCCAAGTCCTTCTGGAGTTGGCTTTCATGGTTAACGATTGGAAATCTTTGTGCCCAAGAGCATCTGCAAAGTCGAGCCGCGGTCGACCTCATTGAGCTCGTGATGAATGGCACTCGAAATTTTCCTACCAAACGAGCTAAGGAAATCAACATTGTTTACGAAATTCTTGCTTAGATTCGAGGCTGACGGTGACAAAAATATAGTATGGAAACTTCACTACAAGCCTCGTTGAACTCATGTTGAAAGCTGAGTTTAACACATGTAAAGTTGCTGGTTGGGAAAGGAGCGGCATGTCGCTTAAAGCTAAGGCGAGAGTTTACTGATCTGTAACAGTGAGCAGGTTGCGGAAAAGTTGCGGGGAAGTTGCGGAAGTGCGACTTTGAGCTTTCAACACCGCACCGCAAGGGAGAAAAGTCCGCCAAATACCAGTGTATGCAGATCCTGTCTGTATGCTATAAAGTAGATGAAGGGCCGCCGAATTTTACAGAACAACTCTCACTCCATACCATTTCAGCATCAATTTCTCTATATTTCAAGTCAAATTCAAACTCTTCAGAGATCTTTCTCTGCCTACTATGTCTTCCAAAATGCCCATTCAGATTATTCTCGGTGCCCACTCGGTATGTGTGTCTTCAAAACCACAACTGGGTACTTTCTAATCGGATGACAACAGGTCGGCGACAGTACCAAGGACCCCGGGAATGCACACTTTGATAGTGAAAAAGACGTCCAAGCCCTGCTGAATGCATTCCATAGCCGCGGATATACACATATCGATACGGCTCGGGACTACTCTCCAGCCGCTCCAGGTACCTCTGAGGTGCGCCTTGGCCAGGCCGGGGTTGCCTCTCGATTCACCATTCATACGAAAATCCACAGTGGCCATCCTGGGGACCATGAGCCCTCGAAGGTTAACCTGAGCATTAGACAATCGCTTGATGATTTGAAGACTTCAACTGTGGAGACGATGTTTCTGCATGTACCCGATCGCCAGACGCCATTTGAGGATACAACGAAAGCAATGCATGAGGCTTTGCAGCAAGGTAAATTCAAAAACTTCGGACTATCTAACTATACCTCTGCGGAAGTGCAGAAATTTCTCGAAATATGCGAGCAAAAAGGGTATACCAAACCTAGCGTGTATGAGGGACATTACAACGCGATTGTACGAAGAGGCGAAAAGGAACTTTTCCCGCTCTTGCGTAAGAATGGCATCGCTTTCTTCGCCTACAGGTTGGTTGATGTTAGGACAACTAATGAGCTTGCGCTGACTTTTATATCAGTCCCGCCGCGGGTGGCTTTTTCTCTGGAAATGTTGCCACATCGACCCGGTGGAACGACGAGGTTAGTTCCCGAAGCACTGCTTGAAGCACCGGCGCCTAGATGATTCTAATGAGATATAAGAACATGGTTGGGAGAATGTATAATAGCCTTTATGGCCAGCCTCCCGTTCAGGCCGCAATGGCCACTGTTCAAGACGCCGCTGCGAAGCATGGTATCAGCGGTCATGCAGCCGCGCTGCGATGGACAGCATTCCATAGTGTCTTGGATGGAAAATATGGTGACGGGTTGATTTTTGGGGTTTCCAAAATAGAGCAGCTCCACAAGAGTCTAGATGCACTCGAGGCCGGGCCCCTTCCTGTTGAGCTCGCTGAGGCTATCACCGCCATCTACGCTACAGTCGAGGGTGCCGAACCTCCTTACCACATGTAGGATAGCGACCGTATTGTTGAAGTTGTACCGTTAGTAAGGATAAGAAAGCCCAGGGAAAGTAAAGTTGTGGCAAGAAACGGATGTGCGGACCATAGGGGCATAAGAAGTAAGAGAATCCGAAAGATCTTTAACAAAGTCAACACGATTGAGAATCTTGGCAATGCTAGACATATCCCATGGATTTGTAGATGACATGTTAGTGATATGAAGATTTTCTTCTTGAGCTCACTTAGCAAACATTCGCAAGTCGCGGTAACATGTGTTGCACAATATAATGTAACTGCTGCTCTTATGTCGAATAGCATACCCGGAATCTGTTGCCAACCCTATATAGTTATAGTAGAGTAAATCTATATGTCAAGTAGTAATCCAGTACATTCATTCAACTCAAAGTAGCCACTAATACGCAGTTCCATGCAAAAGATATTGCTCCCATCCGCATAGCTCCCAAAGTGCTGCCACAGTCCAGGTGTTCAATCTTTAAAGCCCAGACTTGCTATGTTCCTCAACCAGAGCCTTCTTGATAGCACTAGCAAAGCCAGGTGCACTAGCAGGGTTCTGACCAGTGATCAAACGACCACCTTTAGCAACAGTTACATGTGGCTTGAATGCCGCTTCCGATTTCTCAAATCTCCCTCCCATTCGAACCAACTCCGTCTCCACAAGCACAGGGCATACATCCGTCAACCCTGCTCTGTCCTCCTCTTCATTGCTGAAACCTGTAACAGCCGAGTTGGTCACCAGATAGTCGCCGTTGGACAGCTTGACGTCCTTGAACACAATCGCACCGTGGCATATTGCAGCGACGATTTTCCCCGCCTCCCAGACCTCTGTTATCAAAGTCTTCAAATCCTGATCCTCGGCTAGATCAAACAAGGCTTGAGATAGTTTAGCTTAAGCATTTGAAATCTTCCAACACCAGTATTTGAGACTTACGTGCATGCCCTCCTGGGCAACAGAGTACATCAAAATCCTTTCCCTTGCCGACAAAATCGCTGAGTTTGCCAGTATTGCTCCATATACTCTCTTTGTCCTTCAAGAAAGAGTGAGAGACGGTATCAGTTGATGCAGTATTGCCGACGGAGCCTGGATCGACCTGCGAGTGACCGCCCTTGGGCGAGACCACTGTAATGTCGGCAATGTCACTCAAGACCGTGTATGGATGTGCAAATTCGGCTAAAGTTGGGTCAGATTATTCTGGATAGGTCTCTAGAAAGACGGCTGTATGCTTACGAAGGTACCATCCAGTTTGCTTGCCGGTCTTGGTGAATTTTGTGGCCGATGAGAGGACCATCAATACTCGGAATTTTGAGGCCATGATTATTTTTCAGGTCAAGTTTTGTTCAATGGATATCAATAAGCTTGTTTGGGAATTGACAGTCAACGAATATGGGGACTTCGACTTCTGATGTGTGTTTGAGATGTTTCTTTATATCCATGGGAGGTTAAACTAGAACATTCACGTTCCCCATCAACAGATATTGATTACACATCGAGTTTGTAATAGTGGTTTCTCTACTACGACGAGTTTCCAGTAATGGTTGTGCCAAGGGAATGAATTTTATGACAAATACTCAAATATGCATTTGACTTGCAGCTTCTGAAATTTTAGTATCTACAGCTCGACTTTTGTGAGAACAGCCAATTATTCATCTGGAAAAAGAAGTCCACCAATTATGCGTATCTGAGCATTGCATTATCCCCGATCGACCATTTGTTATTAAGCGTAGGTACAGTAAGGTTTGCTTACGACTCCATGGCCGGCCTAATTCCCGCTAGCACGGCCGGCACGGCCTGCCTTCGGCCGTGGATATCCTAGACCACGTGAATGATTACAGCAGAGTTGTATGACAAGCATGGTCGAATGAAAATGCCCGTCATCATATGAGCCATCAGGTCGAGCCACGCCGGCTGCAGTGACGAGACGGTCGACCCGAACCGCGACGGATGGGGGCGTTTTACAACCGGCATTCTTTCTTACAAATTTATTGAATAATAGAGAAACCCCGCGTATTCCGATTAACAGGGTATAATAGAAGACATATATATATGTAAGAATCCTCCTCTAGCCGTGAAATTTATATCTTTGGGATAAACCAAATGACTTTCAAAGACATACGGAATAAAATTTCTCTCAAAATATCCAATTCACTCAGCCCTCAAGCATCTCAATCAAAAGTAGTGTCTCGAAAGATGGGTTACGAATTCACAGTTTACAAAGGCGGGAAGGAGGGGTTAGTCAAGTCGACAACCCACAAAGATGCCTTGAAAGACGACGAAGTCTATCTGCAAATAACCCACAGCGGCATCTGTGGTACCGACCGTTTTTATCGGAGTGCAGAGATGGCTTTAGGCCATGAAGGCATAGGGATTGTCAAGGAAATCGGGCCAGGAGTCAAGTCTTTCAAAATGTAAAGTTTCCCGTGCAAGAAGAAAAGCTTCTCTTAACAGTGTCCTAGCGGCGATCGAGTCGGATGGGGCTTTGAGCATGATTCATGCGGGCATTGCCACGAATGTCTTACCGGCCAGGAGACGTACTGTGCTGAGCGGCATATCTACGGGTCAAGCAACCTCGATCAAGGGTCTCTAGCATCTCACGCAGTGTGGCATGAGTCTTTCTTGTTTCTCGTCCCAGAGAACCTCAAGAGCGAGGAAGCGGCTCCATTGATGTGTGGCGGCGCAACCGTTTTTAACGCTCTCAATGCGCATAGCGTCAAGGCCTACCACCGAGTTGGGGTCCTTGGGGTCGGTGGCTTGGGCCATTTGGCAATTCAGTTCGCGGCCAAAATGGGTTGCGAAGTAGTGGTGTTCTCGACCACCGATTCTAAAAAGGCCGAAGCTCTGCAGTTTGGGGCGCGGGAGTTCTATGTGGTCTCGCAGCTAGAGAAAACGGAGGCTATACGCCCGATCGATCATCTCCTGGTTACTACAAATACCCTGCCTAACTGGGACATGTACGGCACCCTAACTCCGCTCCGTTCTTCTCTCTGATCATGACTAACCCGTATACTACGCAGATATCTCCCTCTCATGGCCAAAGGAGGGGCCATCTATCCTCTTACCGTCTCGCTCGAGAAGCTGCAACTGCCAGCTCTGGCGCTGAACATGGCGGGTATAAGGGTGCAAGGATCCTTTATCGCAGCTCGATACTTGCATCGGAAAATGCTCGAGTTCGCGGCCTTTCATGACATCAAGCCAGTCGTTCAGAAATGGCCAATGACCGTGCAGGGAATTGACGAAGCTTTCAAAAGGTTGGATGAGAATAGCATGAGATATCGGGGCGTGCTTGTTGCCGAGGGCTAGATGTCAGCTCCCCGCCCTACGACCGGGCAGCACAACGGCCGCGCCGGCCGTCATCTGTTCTTGGAGCCGCCCCGGGCAATCCTAGATTGGATGGGCAGTCAAACTTATACACTCTTTATCCTGCCCCCGCTTCTTGCTACCACAGCCAGCTCATCAAAATTCTATTACTGTTATCGGGAAATTGTAATTTAATATGTCATATAGTCACACAATCATTGAGCTGGTAATTTTACGATCTAGTTATTCCATAGCTACGTTATCACGACACGGTATATGCTCCAACCTTAGATGTCTTTGAAGTCCTCGCGCTCCGCAAGTTCCTTAACAAGACCAGCGAAATCCTCATTTCCCTGGTCAGCAAGTTGCTGAAACTCGGCCTTGTGCTGTGCTAACCACGCATGTTCCTCGCCCACCTTTAAATATGTTATTAGACTTGAGTGACAAGCTTATGAGATGTATACGAACCTTCGGTCGTGCGAACCCCGCCTCCATGCCAGCTGACAATGCACCCAAGATCCAGACAGCATGCATACCTTTTTCAGGTCCAGAGCCAATCGTCTTCTCCCAACACTCAATCACCGCTTGACAGTGCTGGTTAAGAATATCGGACGTGCGATTTTCAGATTGACGTGTTCGCAGAATGGCGCGGTTGTATTTGACCAGCCTTCCGCTTCGGTACACCTTCATGTTGCTGACGTCGGTGAAGCGAACATTGACAAAGTAACTCGGGGTATGGAACCTGGCGGTATGGGCTTTCGTAAGGGCGTTAGCAAGCGCTAGTTGTTGTTCGTCTGTCATGGGAATGACGTGTTCAATATCGTATAGAGGCATGATTACGAAGTAGATAGTTTAGGAGCGTCGTGCAGCTCACAGAGTATGGCAGGTAGACGACTCTTATAGTGTGGAAGCACTTGGCCTGTGGTATTTATTTCCGTTTCCTAGAGGTACCCTATAGAAGTGGAGGATGTGGAGAGCATCGGATGTCGATCCGAGCATAGCGGCAATGCTCAGTCAGCAAGTAGGGTCTTTACTGGGTGGGTGGGGGCAGGGAATCGGAAGCTAATTAGTATGCTCCATGCACTCACTGACTTTGTTGTATGTGAAAACAGGGGCGTCGGGTTCCAGAGACGAGCATGTGGCAGTAATTAGACACCAAAACCTTAATAACCCGCGCTAGGCAGGGCGCAAATGGGCAATGAGGGTGCATCAACTGCCTAACAACCCCGCCTACGTATCGGCCAAGCTTAGATCACCCAGCATCTTGAAATGGTTAGATTATAAAAAGGTGAGTACAAGACTCCATCCACCAGCTCAGTATCGAAACAATCCTGGCTCACAAATCATAACTTTGTTTGATTCCAAGGCCATCTAAAAAGCTTTTGTGGCTGGACTGCCTCCAACAACGACCCCGACCCAACGAGGAAACTATGTAGCATAGTGTCATATACCTGACATAGCTTCTCGTGCTGTTAGAATGTCCAAATACGCTCCTAAGGCCATGTTATTCAGATGGCGTTGTTATGCGCAAAATCGCTATTATCTTACCTGCTGCCAGCCATCTTTCAGTTAAAAGTTTCAAAGCGCCTCGTAAAATGGTCAACGATTTGATGTCGTCCCCGCTCCCGGGCCCCGGCGATACATTGGAGAGAATAATAATTGTCTGGTATAACAAATGTAATATGAATGGCGAAACTTGCACTAGAGCAAGAGAACCACCGGGTAGGAAATTCTGAGACATTGAGGCTGTTTCTCTTGATATTGCTTCCGGAGAAATTACCGGGTAATCGTCAGGTTGGTGATCGAGGGTCATATCTCTCGAGTTCTGAGACGGAGGATATTCAAGTAATAAAAGTGCACTGTTGCTTGGTTAATATATTCATGGATGGGTGGGCTGTTGCTGGTTTGCCTTACGAGTAGCACACTGCCGTCTGGGTACAGAATTCAAGGTTTCTTACGTCTGCTTCCGACTGGGAAAGATTTACTAGTGCGTGAAGGGTGCGGTTTAGTTGTATAGCTTCTTGCTGATAGAATGCATCATCTCTTGGTTGGGAAATGTGTTTAAACACTTGCCCTAAATGATAGGTTGCCTGCGCAAACCGAGCAAATCTTCCCATGTTCAGTTGTGATAGAGAACCTATGGTGAAAGGATCACTCGATGAAATGATCTGCAGAACGCATCATTAGATACAAAGATTTCCACGCGAGCTGAAGGCATACCCCTTGCTCCCATGATATATCATCGGCTGGCAAAATATCGCTCGCAATTGGGTCTGCAGTAGCCAACATGCGCGATGGGTTGCCAAGATTCATGAATCTTATGTATGTTAATGAATCAGATCCCCGCGAGTATGGATGAGGTTGACGATAGAATAAATTCCACAAAGATGGCAGTCGACAATAAAATGCTTACCGATCCAAGATCAAAATCGCCCACCAAACCCTTCTTCTCTCCTCCAGTTTATCCCACGGAAGTCCTGTGATATTGCCCCGTTTTATGTCCTTGTCAAATCCTAGTGCTACCGCGAATCGGGCACATAGGCCTACCGAGACATATGCCGCCGGATAAATACCGTGCCCAAGTTCGTAGAGGGCTATCAGCACCCCTGCCTGGACACCCCGAATATTAAGAGTGCCCGCAGTCTCTAGTTCTCGGAAAAATTGTTTAGTTGCCAGGTATACTGGCGTATATGGATCCTTGAATATTGATGGAACCCAAGTAATCAAGCGGATTGAAATTAGGAGTAAGGTAGCATCTGCTCGGGGCGGAGACAATGGGTTTATCAGATGATTATAGAACCACACTTTGGAGATGAGAGGTATCCAAGGATGGACATCGCTGAAGAAGGATGTTGCCATCTCACGAATGCTGTCCGTCCCCCCGAGCAGATCGCTCACGTACAGCGGAACTGTCAACCCAGGCAGAGGAAGCTCCAACTGGGCACGATGAAATAGATCCGCATCTAGGAAAAAGACGGGTGGAAAAGCTGGCCGCGTGGCTCGTGATTCTGGAGAGTTGGAGGTGGAAGACACATGTCTGATACCATATTCAGCTGAACTAGAACTCTGCTGAAGGGGAGATAGGCTATTATTCGCAGTGGTTGCTGGAGGGACAGTTCGGTACTCGCAATTTCCACCGTTTCTGCTGGATGTGAGTTTGTCATGTATGTCACGTCTGGGGTGGACTAACCGGCGGCAGAATCCACACTGGGGCAGGACCTTGTCACATTTACCTTTCCTCTGCTTGCATCGAGTACAGACGAATGGCGCAAGCATCTTGGCCCACTCCTCTTCCTTGAAGTGTTGAGGATCCGGGAGGGCAGATCGTGGGGCGGCCGGGTCACGCACTTATACGCATCGGCTCGGCCGCCTACCGGCCGTGATTACTAAGACCGTCTGCGAGTACGCCACAATAAGGCTTCTGTACCAGTCATGGTTGCTTAGAATCGAGTTACGGAAGCTGGTTTGGTTTGGTCGAGAAGCCATAGCTACGGGAGTGTTGATATCAATGCGTTAGTAGGTGGCGTGTGGCTCCCACTATTTCTGCTCACTTAAGAACGTTGTCAACCTTCGAGATCAACGAAGAACAGACGAAGAGCAGTCACGATAACAAGCTCGACAATGACCCATTTTGTGCTTTTAAACATTACATCTGAAAGAAGCAAATTCAATTGGATTAGTGGTAGAATACTTTCAGATGGCCGTCGCTCGTGCATAGGCCACTTTGGCCGCGCACTTCCTACCTCGTGCGATATACCCACCGACTGCCGACAAACATCTAGGCACTTAAACTGTTCCAAACTGCGCTCTCGGTCTACAGTATATGACGTTGAAGGACTTTAGGCCGAACAATGCTGGAAATGCTTTCCTGAGGAGAAAGATGCCCCCAAATAAATATAGACTGGCGCCTACGCGCTCGTCTGCGGCGGCTGACAACCCCATGTCAACAACATCCAGCGCAACTCGCCTTAAAACAAGGCTCTCGTATCTTTACGAACAACAACATACCTACACGTTTAGATGATACCACCAACACATCGTTTGGCAACAAGCAACCTTATACATCCTCCAAAATGGCAAGTAGCCGCCGAACAACGGTTTTCCGTGTCACGGGCCTCCCTATCGGCAAGGCTGAGGGAGAGTCGCAATCTATCCTGGCGGAGACGATCCAAGAGCAATTGACAGAGGAGGAGAAGCAGCATATCAAAGTAGAAATCGCGTGTATTCCAGCGTGCGATCAAAGCCAGACCTTGTGCGCACTGGTGGAGTTCAAGAACGGCAATCCCAGCTTCTTATCCACGCTCGATTCAAACTCTCTAGGCGCCTGGCAGGTTGAGATGGGGGATGACGATATCAGCTTCGATCGCCACTTCTTTGGCTTTACCCAGTTGTATCCAACGGCACCGGATCTGCCCGTCACTGCTGAGTTTGATATCCCCCCAGCAAATGTCGTCCTACGCTAATATTTATAGCATCATTGCAATTACGGGCCTTGACGGACATGCATATGGGTCGTGGAGGGGGAAGGGAAACCTCGGACGGATGTGGCTGCGCCACTTTCTCTCGAAAGATTTACCCAGTTGTCGCACGATGATATACGGCTACAATTCGAAGCTCTCGAGTCATGGCCTTGATACGATCATGGATTATGGACGAGATTTCTCTGAGGGTATTAAAAGGGTCCGATATACACAGGAGGTAGGCTGTCATCGAGGTATAAGGTTATCTGGCTAATTAGACGCTTGCTAGCTCCGGGAAAGACCGATCTTCTTTGTCGCGCATAGTTATGGGGGAATCGTGCTTGCCCATGTAAGTAACAAGAGCGACACATCGGCAACCTTGATGCTGCTACTAATTTCTTAGAGCCTGGTCAAAGCCATACAGACCAATGAACAAGACCATCCTGCGATTGTAGCTCTACATAAGGCCACCTACGGAATCTTGTTCTTTGGTACTCCGCATAAGGGGCTAATGATTGACGACATCCAGTGCATGCTTGGGAATGATAGTCACCATCCAAGGCATGAACTATTAAAGGAGATTGAACATAAGTCTAATATATTAAAATACCAACTCGCGGATTTCAAAAATCTGATACGGGATCGAAAAATCATCAGCTTTTTTGAGACGCAGCAGACGAGAAGACTAGAAATAGTAAGATGCGTTATTAACTTTAAAATACGTTGAAATCTAACCCATCGACTAGAATACCGAGACGCGGGACTGGGGCCGGACTGGGCCGTATATAACGGCTGTGGAGTCGGACTCGGCTCTTCTCCAGCTCCCTGATAGCATGGAGACCAAGATACCGGTTCACGAAGATCACTCTCAAATCGTCAAATTTGATAGTCGGAACTCTGACACGTACCAAACCGTAATTGGGTATCTTAAGCAATTTGAAAAGGATGGCAACAGGACAGTTTCAGTCCGATTCTGTATGTAAATTTTGACTTCTTTAGATCTATTCTAGTCCACTTGCTACGATTATAAGAGGGTCTATTCCTAGTACTTGTGATATTTATAGATAGCTAATTAAGCACCTTCTATAGTACCAGCGCAACGAAAGCTACCAACGTCGACTGTTCCGTTTGAGAGAGACAAGGAATTTGTCGGTCGTCGGGATGTACTTGCTCGATTGGAGTTAGAGTATTCTCATAGGCACTCTCATAAGCGCGTGGTTTTAGTTGGGTTGGGAGGGGTTGGGTAGGTCTCCGCACACCCTTCACGCTCCTAATCTAATGTTGCCTAGCAAATCACAGATTGCAATTGAATGGTCGTACCGACTGCGAGCTCAAGACCCAATGACTTGGGTATTCTGGGTACATGGGAGTACCAAAGACAGATTCAAGCAATCCTATAAATCTATCGCGGCTCTCTTAGAGTTACCTGGATGGAATGACCCAAAGAGTGATGTGCTAGGTCTTGTGTCTAGGTGGTTGAGTAATGTTGACAATGGCCATTGGTTTATGATACTCGATAATGTTGACGATATTGAAGTCTTCTGTTCCCTCTCGGATGGAGACTCAGAGGATCAATCTCTTCCACTATCAAACTACATCCCGCAGACAGCGACGGGATCTATCCTTTTTACAACAAGAGATCGGCGTGCTACAACCTGGCTAAGCAGTGGATTTAGGAGCGAGATTACAATTAATGTTATGACTTCAGAAGACGCTCAGGAACTGCTCCAAACAAAGACGCCCGAGGGGCTGTCTTCAAGTCTGGAACGGGAGGAGCTCGTTAAAGAGCTTGATTATGTCCCACTGGCTATTACTCAGGCTGCTGCATATATCAGTGCGAGAGCATTACAGATGACGGTCTCGACATACTTAACCCTTTATTGCTCAGACGAAAGCAGTCGTAGTCGCCTGCTTGATAAGGATTCCGGAGATCTACGACGCGATCCAGGGATACCAAATTCCGTTATACGGACATGGCAGATCTCCTTCGACCAGATCGAGAGAAAGTGGCCGAATGCGATTGAACTTCTGTCTCTGATTGCGATGTTGGACCGACAAGGGATACCTAAATTTTTACTTAGTACACGATACGCAAGTCTACTCGATTTCGACGAGGCACTTCAACCCTTGAATGAATTCTCCTTCATCACTATTGAGAAAAGTGGCGAGAGTTATGAAATGCACCGACTTGTTCAACTTGCAATGCGGAAGTGGCTAGAGTGGCGCGACGATGTGGAGCGATGGCAGGGCGAGGCGGTTGACGTAGTCTCAAGGGCATTCCCAAATGGAAATTACGAAAACTGGGAGCTGTGTGGGAAGCTACTGCCTCATGCTCAAGAAGTGATACAATTTGAATTGAGATCCAACACATATTGTATCGCGCAGGCAGCGCTTTTGCATTATATGGCATGGTATAGCTGGGCACAGGGACATTATGTACATGCGGAGACACAAAGTCAGGAGGCTCTTGTGATCCGCAAGCAATTACTCCGGCCTGAAGATTCAAGGATATATGATAGTTTATACATGCTTGCATATATGCTCCAGTACCAGGGCAAGTACGACGAGGCCGAGACGATGAACCGACGGGCATTAGCAGGCAGGGAGGCAGTACTCGGAGCAGAGCACCCTAATACGCTCACGAGCGTTAGTAACCTCGCTAGTTTACTTCAGAACCAGGGCAAGTACGACGAGGCTGAGATGATGAACCGACGGGCATTAGCAGGTTATGAGGCAGTACTCGGAGCAGAGCACCCTGATACACTCACAAGCGTTAGTAACCTCGCTAGTTTACTTCGGAACCAGGGCAAGTACGACGAGGCCGAGACGATGAACCGACGGGCATTAGCAGGCAGGGAGGCAGT